>MU720930.1:0-31253 GCA_026770625.1 Nicotiana glauca
TTACTGAGAGCCACCCGCTCTGACTTGGTCCCGAATATAATCAACTCCATGAATCTTCTAGCATATTAATACCCTTTCAACGAAGCACCTGGCAGAACCACTCCCATTTAAACCCGCTTCTATACAAGGCATAAATTCTGAATCTTTTCCCAAGTTCGAACATGAGCCCATAAGGCTAACCATAGCTCATCCTTAACAATTCCTCCGCTCAATTTACTACTTATGGTCTTTTCTCGTAGCTGAATTAATCCATAAATATGCTAATAACCAGAAATCACGCAAGTAGTTAATCATACAGCCCAATCATAAGCGGTGGGACTCTCTCACTTAGCTTGAAGCCATCATTTCCCAATTCTTCAGTTCGCCCGACCTTTTTACTTCTCATTGACTTAACCTCGTGGCACCAATTATCAAAATCTCTCGGGATCCTTCTATAAATCCCCATCTTTCATATTCTGAGTCATCATCCACATTCGCATGACCGATCTCTTTGTTGAACAACCAATATAATTCCTTGCAAAAGCTTCGCCAACCACGCGACTGCTAATATGCTCACGGGGGATAACCCACCTAGGGGAATCACCTCTCGACATCTTCCCACACTGCTGTACGGGGTACATTCACTATGACACCAATAGCCCATCCTGAGTCCGAGCTCACCTTCCAGCTGCACAAGTCCATACACCCCTCGCGGACATCAATTAAATATGCGGCAACATCCTTCCAATTCAGGGTTATGCTGCACCCTCCTCCATTTCAAGCAGCTCCTTTCCGCCATATCAATCCTTTGCCGCATAATAGCCCATACTTCAAATCATACCCGCAGACTTTAATCACCAATCATTTAAATCCCCAATTCGATCCAAACTCTCCTTAGGGCGCGTAGTCTCCCTACTACCAAGCCCATATGCAACACCCGCCACTCTCTCACTTTGGCGGAAATCATCTCCTTAATCGGTCACTCGACCTTGCTCCTCATACTTGGCCTTCTAGAAATTTAAACACCACCTGGCACTTCCTACATGTCCTTCCTCATACTTTGCTGCTCAATTGCTGCCTTAAATAAAATCTATCTTCGTGGCACTTGAACCCACCATTGCTACTAACTTTAAACCTTTCCAAAGGTAATCTTTCTCGAGCCATCAACATTAGAAATTCTGATTCGATCTTAAACCACCGCATCATGCGATATCTGACAGCTATACCTCCAATATTATTTCACAATATCTTGCCCCAAGGCGAATTGTAGCAGATCATAACACTGACAAGCTTAAAGCGTTCAATTAGGACAATAGCACCAACATATAGAGGAGAACTCCACCACGCTTGCAATTACCACATGTCATTACTTCCATCAGTCCTCATCTGGCCATCCTTAGTTCTATTGACTTTCCCCTGCCGGGAATAAAATATTGAATCCCTTGATTACACGCTGAGTAAACCTCTCTTCAATTCATTCATTACCCCGATACGTGGGCAAACGTCCCACCTTCACAACAACACTGCGGAATAATTGTTCATAAGCATCATGGCAACCCGTGCCTAGCCTCGAGGCTCTTTGAAGTGTTGTTACTAAGCTGAAACAATAGAATATCCCTCCAAAATGTGACTATAATAGTCCAATCAACTATACCGGGAAAATCATCCCGCACCATATTTATAGTGCCATTGCAATCCTTCAATTTTCGATTTATAACAAGCTCTCGTGTTGCGTAAGATTGAGTGGGAAGGAATAAAAGGCATAAGCCTCAAAGGAATCGAACCGTACGATAAGGAAACAAAGAAGGGAAGTACTCCTCACAGCTCTATAGCCTCTCGAGGATAAGTACATACGTCTCCGTACCAATTCGCGAGACTCTACTAGACTTGCTCATGACTCGTAAGACCGACGGGAACCTAGTGCTCTGATACCATGTTGTCACGACCCAAAATCCACTAAGGGTCGTGGTAGCGCCGGACACCGCCGTAAGGCCAGCCAACTCAAATACTTAATTAAATCTCATTTTAACACTTTTGAAATTCAGGATTTTCCTTCATTATTAAGAAATTTTAAAGGATATAGTTTCAAATCAAATTTAAATGTTGAACAGCTAATACAATACTTCAAACCATCCCAGAAACTCGGTGTCACAAGTGCATGAGCAACTACTGATAAGGAAAATAAAATACAACATCCGTACGGAATATAGTGGACGGGAAGTAAATACAGTACACTAGAAGGGACTACCCTAGCTGCGGTTGCCTCGAATGATGCAGCTCACCTAGTCCCAGAAACGTCCGTGCTGCCACGCCCCGTAGGCTGCTAGAGGTATATATACCTGTGCAACAAAAATGCACAGAAATGTAGTATGAGTACGTAATCAACGTGTACTCAGTAAGTGTCTCGCCTAATCCCGAAGGGGTAGAGACGAGATAGCCAACTCCGACACTCACTAGAGGTCAATTAGCAATATTCTATAAGTGCGAGGATAATCATGGATTTGTATAGAAGTTCTAATTGTAAAGCCAGAAAAACAGGTAAACACCTTCAACAATAAATCAAGGGCTTCTAAAGTCTGTTCTTTATTATCTTATCAGTTTATATCAAACCACGTAGGGCCAATTCCACATTTACAATTTTTAAGTAATAGATAAACATGCGCAAATTACACCGAGGCGACAGCCCGCTCCAACAGGAATGTAAACTGTGCACTGCCGAGGGTCGAGCGGCATGAACCAGAGATGCATATATTCTCACCGAGGCATTCGGCCCGTTCCATAAATAAACACATATCCTGCTCGCAAATCATCCATGCGACGCAGGCACACATAAAATACATGCTCAAGTAGGAAATTAAGAGCTTATCAGGGATAATCAACCAAATAGACAAAATTCTCTTTTTAACATTTCAGGGAAAATTTAATATTAAATCTCTTTTTAAATTCCTTTACCAATTCAAGATAATTTAAACAATTCAAACTATCAATGGGTTCACAGTAATCCAAATATAACATGTTTTTTGGGTCCTAGACTACCCGGACAATAGCATAATAGTAGCTACGCACAGATTCTCGTCACCTCGTGCGTACGTAGCCCACATAAATAGGAGCACATAACCAATTTAACTCATATATGGGGTAAATTCCCCCTCACAAGATTAGAAAGGAGACTCACCTCGCTCCGAAGACTCAAAACCGGCATTCTTCATTCTTTCGAAGGCTTGAACCAACGCACAATGCACCAAAACTAGCCAATTAACGACAAACTAATGAGAACATTCTCAAATACTTGTTAACAATTCAAATTATACAAATTCCCAACTCTGCTTAGTGAAATGACCAAAATGCCCTCGGGCCCACGTGCCCGGATTCCGAAATTTCTCGAAGATAAAGGTTACCCATGACCTTGGAAACTCAAATATATAATTTTCTCCTAATTCCATACCCAAAATCATGGTCAAATCCGAAGAAATGTAAATTCCTAGGTTTTCCCCCAAAACCCCGAATTTCTACAATTTCCTTACATAAATCCATGTATAAACCTTGTATTTAACTCAAAGCTAGCATAAATTACTTACTTCATGACAAGTGACGAAAATGGCATCTCCAAGCTGCTCCCTATCGACTCCAATGAAAGAAAAATGGGGTTGAAATGAACTCAACCCTGAACTTAAAACATCTCACTGCCCCAGCTACTTTCGCTTCTGCAGAAATAGTTCCGCTTCAGCATATGTCGCTTCTGCGACTTTTCGCCGCTTCTGCGGCTTTGGGCAAAAGGAAGTTGACTGCTTCTGTGATCTGGGGGCCGCTTAAGCGGAACCGCTTCTGCGGTCCCTTGGTCGCTTCTGTGATTTCCTTGGACCTGGCCCCCTTCCACTTTTGCGAGCGTTTGACCGCATCTACGGTCCCGTTTGTGCTGTCTAAGAACCGCAGATGCGGTTATGACAGAAACAGCAAATCTCAAGCCTTCCCAAATTCCACTTTTTCAATCCGTTAACCATCCGGAATCCACCTGAGGCCCCCAGGACCCCAACCAATCCCATAACACATTACGGACTTGCTCAAAGCCTCAAATCACATCAAACAATGCTAAAACCATGAATTACACCCTGATTCAAGCTTTATGAACATTGAACTTTCCAACTTCTATTTTCGATGCTTAAGCCTATCAAATCACGTCCGATTGACCTCAAATTTTGCACACAAGTCATATTTGACATTACGGACCTACTCCAACTTCCGGAATTGGATTCCGACCCCGATATCAAAAAGTTCACTTCCGGTCAAACTTATCAAAAACCTTCAAATTTCTATCTTTAGCCAAATGGCTTTAAAATGACTGCGGACCTCCGAATTCACTTCCGATCGCGCTTCCAACTCCATAATCACCATACGGAGCTATTCACAGCCTCGGAATCCCAAACGGATATCGATAACACTGAAATGGACTCCAAGCCAAACTTAAGAAATTTCTTCCAAAATGCTAACTTCTACAATAGGCGCCAAAACGCTCCCGGGTTATCCAAAACCCGAACCGGGCATACGCCCAAGTCCGATATCATTATACGAACCTGCTGGAACCTTCAGATCCCAATTTCGAGGTCGTTTACTCAAAAATCCAATCCTAGTTCATTCTTTTAACTTTAAGCTTCTCAAATGAGAATTTTCATTTAAATTTAACTCCGATCTTCCTGAATTTAAATTCTGACCATGCAAACAAGTCACAATACCAGAAATGAAGCTGCTCATTGCCTTAGTCCGCTGAGCGATGTGCTAGGGCTCAAAATGACCGGTCGGGTCGTTACAGGCCACAAGCAACCGATTCAATCCAAAAGATATGAAATTTCGTCAATACAACATGATAAAGAAGTGAAAAATAAATTCAATCACAGATAATATAATAAAAATAAAGCAGAGAAGAAAGAATTCTTATTGAATGATCCTTGATAGAATAATGAGCTGAATAGAGCTTGAAGGGCCAAACTTTGGCTAACTTAGGAGCAAGATGCTATGAATTACAATGTATAGAATTGTGGAGAAGAAAATTAGAATCCACTTATGGTGGTAAAAGTATGTCTATTTATAGGGCTAAATCTAAGTAACTATTCTCCTTGAATTATGGGTCCATTATGAGCATTTACTCAATTCATCCATTATTTTGGAAGACTTGTAACAACTGTATAAATGCTGGAATTTCGTAACTGATGAGTTAATTCCGTAACTGATGAGTTATTTCCATAACTAATGAGTTAATTCTGTAACTGATGAGTCAATCTCGTGCTTGTTGAGTCAATCTCGTACCTGTTGAGTCAACCTCGTGCCTGTTGAGTCAATCACGTGACTGTTGATTCAATCTCGTGCATGTTGAGTCAATATTGTAATTGATTGCCTTGTTCTGACCGTTACAATCATTTATTACATTTATTAAAATTTATTTTGTAACTGATGGTGTAATGATGGTAAATCCCATATAATCCGGGATTAATTGATTCCTTCCTCATTTTTAATTATGAGATATTCTCCTGCACCTGATCCGGGCTATTTCATGATGATCAGTTCTGAGGCTAACAGGTACGGTACGAGTATGTTCGGTCCCGGGTTGTTTCACATATCATCTTTACATGTCATTCCTCACTTTTCTCCAAACTATTCTGACACGTGTCGTCATTTAATCGACCCACATGGCGAGTCTATTTTTCACTAATATAGATAGTTCCCCCACTTTTTGGTTACTTACTGTGATGTGACCGGGAAGTGAAAGATTTTATATTTTTCATCCTAACCTCTGCCTCATTAAAAACCTTGCCCAAAAAAACCCAATAGGGATAAAAATCGGATGAAGGAAAAAAGATTGTAGAACTTAGAGATTCAGATGACAGCTCCATCGGTTATGTTCCGTTCGTCAATAATCAGTTGTTTACCCCTGTCTTTTTCCGGAATTTGAAGACAAATGTTTGACTTATGTTTGCAAAGTTTGATATATAAATTCCGACTTTATTTTTTTGTCTAATTTAATGTTTGGATTTTTGTTTCACCCTTTGTTATTTAACTTTGCATTAAAAATGCTTCAATGCTCCATGACTTTTTTGAATAAGCATGAATTATAAAAGAGGGTCCTTTTATGAACGGCACTTAATGAAGAAGACGTCTTAACTTCATAATGTTTTAAACATACGAAAGAAGAGATAAGAACACACATGTTTCTTTGAACAACTTTAAGGAAAGTTTTGTATCATTCTATATTTCGACTTATATAATACTTTACATGTATTTAAGTATCATCTATAATTCTTTTGTAACTGTTTTCTTTACAAAAGATTTATAAAAAATTCAAGGGTATATCTTGCAACCCATGATTAAATATTGCCTTTAACCTAAACATTCGTAAGATTTTGAAATTTACATCCACGAGTGTATTCTTCACAAGTTTTTGAATCAGGCTTGCGTTTTTGGCTCGTGGCTTTGCTCTTAACTTTCGATTTGTTAAGTAGACCTTAGGCTTGACTTGAATTCTGATTTTTCTAGTCTTCTTTGCCTTCCATATATATAGTCCCCCAAGTGTTAGAGCTTTGAAGTATAAAATCTCGAGCATTTGATTATTCCTTCTATGTGGTCCATTTCCTGAAAAGAAAAAACATACGGGACTCGGAGGTATATATTTTAGCTGATGATTACTTAAGTCTTTTATTTCATTAGAAGGATTGTAATCTAGACCGGGAATAATACAGTGTTCCTCGTGTCTTTTGTGTCTAATACCATCATTTGGCATTTTTAGGGAATTTATCTGAGTACTAATTTTTCTTGGCACTTTAGAAAGTTATTTGAGTACTCATACTTAGTCTTTTAGACTTAAAATATATGTTTAGATGTATCGTTACATGTGTGATGTCTTAAAGTTGCACCTTTGGGCGTCTAACTTTTAAATAAAAGAGGGCCCTTTTATATACTTTAAACACTATGAAGAGGGCGTCTCATTTTCATTCAGGCGTAAAATAGGATCGATTGATCCAAGTTGACTTTTAGTCTGAAGGAGTATTAATCCCGATAGGATTTACAAGATTATTGACCCCATTAACATTTACGGGAAGTCTTGGTCCCGGTAAGACTTTGAGTTTGGGGGAATATTGATCCTAAATAAATATATATCTTAGTAGATTTGTTATGAAGAGACATTTAATCTGATTGGATTTTGAATCCAAATAGGAGTATATGAAGATACTTCCAAGTAGAGAGGGACACATGTCCGAAATAATATTTGAGATTTTTAGTTATATATACGGGATAATCGATCCGAGTCATAATACAACTATCCATTAAGAAAGGCTTATATATTTAACTTGAATGGTCATTGTTGGACCGAATATAAGTCATGTGTTTGTTAAAAGTGAACTTTATTCTGGTGGCTTATTTGCATACATTTATCTTGACTTAGATGTAAAACTCTCGTTTTTTATCGTGGGATTCTTGACTCTGACATGGAGTTCTCAATCCTTTTTGTGTACGTGTAGTATATCTATTTTTGAAGAATTCGTTCAACATTATTTGAAGTGTTTATGCTTGATATAAGCAATACAACTAACTGAGTTGATCTGGTAAATAATGTCGGAATACTCTTAAAAATTCTATCTCTCAAGGCAATCAATTATTTGTATCTGTTCTTATAATTTCAGGTCAAATTGACTAATCTTTAAGTATAAGTAATCTCCCTAGTGTTTGAGTTTTGAGGTATGAGAACTCAAATACGGGAATCATAATTTGACAATCTGCAGTTTAATAGTCCTCGGTAGGATAGTTAATTTCGATATTGATAGACTTTCAAATGGTCCAGTTCTAACATAGGGACGATACCGGAGCTCTTTTTATCAAATATTTTATACTCTAGCTGGGAAGTACGGAGGTTCCAAAATTTTGTCGAAGATATGTCATATCTTGATTTGAGCTATTCATATTGACTTTGAAGAGTTTTCGATTTAAAGATTTATTACTGGAGTAATTTTTATTGCTTTCGTTATAAATTTCTCGCCTCATATATTTTGTTTGTTTGGTCCATGTGGCATTTTAGCTTTTGAAGCCTTGAATATTCCCAAATATAATTCTCATTCAACAAGACAGTACAGGATAAAACACACTCAAAGTTATCGAGAGCATGCTTGTCTTTAGGTAAAGTCCATTCTACAAGTAATAAATAAACTTATTATTCCAATTCTAAATTAAATTAGTCAGATTTACCTTATTTTCATTCTAATTGATGATAGATCAGGGATCGCCTAAATAAGAGGTGGCTCGATCCCAAGACTGTTTGATCCGGAAATGATATTTCTCAATAAGAGCCCGGAGTTGCTTTCGGAGTCAGTGATATCAGCAGTGGATCCGAGACTAGCACATCCAGCTCGATTCTCTTGGGCTGCATAGTTTTCTTGGATTTGATCAATCTTTAAATCACTATTTTTGCTTGAAGTCCCCAGCTAATTCAAGCCCTGTAGCATATGCTTCATACTCGGCTTTGTTGTTAGTAATAAAATAATTTTTATGAATTATCTAACTACTTTTCCTTATATGCATTAAGCATTATCCCTAACTCGGAAAATTTAGTACTTGTGGACTTAAGTGTGTAGAAGGTTCAGATCCCAAGAATTATCTCAGAAATAACATGTACTTTTTTTGGCTTCGGGTAATATGTTCGAGCTAAGATTAATCATGCAATCTGCTAAACTTGTGATTTTATAGTAATACATGGCTGATAAATAATATCATATCCACTAAGTTCGACTACTCATTTAGCTAGCATTCCTGACAGTTCATGTTTATGCAAAATATTGCGTAATAAAAATATAGTGACTTCACGAATTGAATGACATTGAAAATAAAGCCTTAGATTTAGGGCAGCTATAATTAATGCCAACTTCTCAAAGTGTAGATATGTAGTTTCCGTTTAAGAGCATTTTATAATAGATAGGAGAATGTGTACCTTTATCTTCTTGAATTAAGATTGCATTTACCGAGACATCCGAGATAATTTGATGTACCAGCAATCATCTTTCTGCTTGGAATTTTGAAAGTAATGATGCGTTGTTGTTAGCTAGCAAGTTCGAATGATTTGACTTTTCGGACTAAACCGATCTTTCGAAGTTTTGTAACTTTATCTTTTATTATTTGAATCTAGTTTCTTCTTTTGCTTGACCGGATTATACCGCAAATCAATATTGAGCATATAAACCATTCCTCCGGTTGTATACCTGTTATCTTAGCATGGAGGCAAGCAAAACAATTTTTTCTAGCATGTAAAACTTACCATTAAATTTGGTGTCGAGTCACGAGCAACGTAAACCTTCCTATTTGGGAAGTCAATGATAATTTTTAGTTCTTCAACATTTGACTCGTGGCTTCTGATGATTTCGGTTCAATGATTGCTTCAGAAAATATTTGTATAATGTCAAAGGTTATTAATGAACCTTCCTTCCTCATGGTCTATTCCATCTCGCTACTATCTCTAATTTTTCAGTTGTTTTCCAGCCCGTGAAGAAAATCTCGTATCTCTTTGCTCGGACATATTTTTTTAGATTTTTGCATTTAGATTCGGATCACCCACGAATGACATCTATTTGATCTCCGGACCTATTTTTGGCTTTCAATTGAACGTACGTGTCTTCCTCTATTTGGAGCTTTGTATCATATCGACTGTAAATTTTACTCCTCAGTTCTGGGAAAGTCCGACATTATTCTTCTGACTCCTTCAATCGGATCTAGAATCACCTCAATTTGGTTTTCGAACCTGGTGTATCTGAACCTCCTGTTACGGAACTATTTCGTACAGATTCGTTATAATCAGTTCTGGTTTTGATAGTTGCGGTACCAATATACCGATGTACATTCTCCATTTTCCTCTTCTTGTTGCTTAGTTATCATTATCATGGCTATTCTTCCCTTTTTATTTTACATGGTAAAGTCATTTCCAACTTGGTTGTCTATTGGCAAATTTCGGCCATGATGAAAGTTTAAACTGAAAACAAGCGAATATTAACAAAAATTGTTACTATCTTTGGATGAATAGTAAATTTGCTTAAGTTTACGGTAACGGAACCAAACTGTTTAACCCAAAAAATAGTTTTCAAGGTCAAAACAATAATTTTATATGACGGACCACAAGCAACCGATTCAATCCGAAAGATATAAAATTTCATCAATACAACGTGATAAAGAAGTGAAAAATAAATTCAATCACAGATAATATAATAAAAATAAAGCAGAGAAGAATGAACTCTTATTGAATGATCTTTGATAGGATAATGAGCCGAATAGAGCTTGAAGGTCCGAACTATGGCTAATTTGGTAGCAAGATGCTATGAATTACAATGTATAGAATTGTAGAAAAGAAAACTAGATTCTCCTTATGGTGGTAAAAGTATGTCTATTTATAGGGCTAAATCTAAGTAACTATTCTCATTGAATTATGGGTCCATTATGAGCATTTACTCAGTTCATCCATTACTTTTGGAAGACTTGTAACAACTGTATAAATGCTGGAATTTCGTAACTGATGAGTTAATTCCATAACCGATGAGTTATTTCCATAACTGATAAGTCAATCTCGTGCTTGTTGAGTCAATCCCGAGCCTGTTGAGTCAATTTTGTGCCTGTTGAATCAATCACGTGCCTGTTAATTCAATCTCATGCCTGTTGAATCAATCTTGTAATTAATTGCCTTGTTCTGACTGTTACAATCATTTATTGCATTTATTAATTATTGATTTGTAACTGATGGTGTAATGATGGTAAATCCTGTATAATCTAGGATTAATTGATTCCTTCCTCATTTGTAATTATGAGATATTCTCCCGCACCTGATCCGGGCTATTTCATGATGATCAGTTCCGAGCCTAACATGCACGATACGAGTATGTTCAGTCCCGGGATTGTTTCACATATCATCTTTACATGTCATTCTTCACTTTTTTCTAAACTTTGCTGACAAGTGTCACTATTTAATAGACCCACGTAGCGAGTCTATTTTTCACTAATGCATGCAAACAATTGAACATAACACTATTATTTCTCTTATCAAATGAACTATCCACTAATCTTGTGAATGCAGCTGAAGTTGACTGAATAAATCTCTCAAAGGCCTCCTATAACTTCTATTCACATTTCTTAAGCTAGTTGGGATATTTTCCTTATTAAAATCATTGTGGCATTCAGAAATAACCAACACATCGATTTTCAGATGAAAAAGAGGGGTATTAACCAAAAATGGGAGAAGGAGAGATAAAGAATATAGCCAAGTGGGTTTTCGGCTAGTATTTATAGGTGTTGTTGGGGAAAATTGTTGGAGGGAAGTATTTGAAAATGCTTTTCTTCTTTCTATGTAAATTTTTAGGTAACCAATGGAGGGAGAAGTTCCTTTTTTCGAATTTTCATCGCTGTTTTTTGGCAGAGAATCTAAAGATGCGAAAGATTACTTCCTCCATTTCAATTTTAGGTGACACTTTTCGCTTATCAAAAGTTAAATTAACTAATATTTAAAGTTAAAATAAATTACATTAACTCAATATTTTAAAATTAAGATTTAAATATTTAAAAATTATGTAAAAGTACTAAAATTTGTCATTCTTCTCATGTTAAAAAGTTACTACATTTTAACTGTTGGTCAAAGTTCACGTAATTAAAATTTCAAAAACTAAAAAATGCCGCATAAATTGTGAGATGCTAATAACTTTACTTTTTCAAACAACACACATTCAATGTTAAAAAAATTTGGATTCAATTGAAATTATTGCACATAAGCTAAATCCGCTTTTGGCTAGAGTCGCACCATGAATAAGAACAACGCCTGACGTAGCAATTAGTACCCCTCAAACTAGTTGTAAAAACCCAACTAGTCGAAAAAGTATATATAAATTTTATATAATTTTTGTATATATATACAATTTTATATATATTTTCAACTATTATTTTTTAACTGTACAGTGTCATATTTCCTTAAAACAAGCCAATTCCGTAGAAAATCATATTAATTGTTGGCAATTTATAAGAAAATAAATTTAGAGAGAACATAATATATTCTTCAATCAAATTAATTCCAATAATATTATGCAATTACAAATATCTTATTCTCCGAGATTCCCATTAGCTTAATTTTGCACAAATAGAAAAAAAAAATCTGTTTTTCTCCGTAAAATTGTACTATAAGACATAGTACAGTAACAATTGTATGTATGAAATTTAAGATAGAAAATAAAATTGGACTATCTAAAATCTCTTCTTAGTATCTTGGAGTTATATTTCTGCACTGAATAAATATTCTCATCAGCAGGTTTTCGCTTTCCACAAACAATTACTTTATTAGAAATAGAAACAGATGGGTGAAAACTTCTAAATGCAATTGAGGTGGGCTGAAGCGGTGAATTGAAGAGGTGAGTAATATCTCTCAAAGGCCTCCTGAAACTTCTCTTCACATTTCTTTTGCAAGACTTCAACTTTGAACAAGGCGGGATATTTTCTTTGTTTAAATCAGTTTCGAATAGAGAAATAATATCTAAAACCTCCATTTGAGAAAGAGAAGTGCTGAGCAGAAAATAGAAATGGAGGTGAGAGATAATGAGCTCTTCTGGGATATCAAGAAATACTTATAGGTACATGGATTGAAAGTGGGCAAGCTGAAAATGTTGGAGGGATAGTTTTGAATTTCACTGTAAATTTTTTGGTAGCACAGGAGGGAGGATTTCTTTTTTCGAATTTTTAATGGCTGTTTTTGGCAGAGAATCTATGAGAGTAGAACGAGGGAGATTTTCAAATTTTGTTCAATATATGGGACCCACTAGAGTTTTTAGTCAAAACTAAAATTTCACCCGCCTTGGACTTGTAACCCAAATTTGCCCACTCAAATGTCAAATGAGAGGGAAATGGGAATATGTTTTTTGCGCTTTCACGCATTTCGGTTGTTATAATTTTTTTTCTATTATATCATTTTAAGTAAGGAATTTAGGTTTTTAATGCGAATTATCATTAATCTATATTTTCTAATCTACATCCTCCCATTGCGCTCCTTCATTTTTGAAATAGAATTAGTTTTTCACTTTTGTCTGGAGGTTGGCTTTCAGTTTTTGAAAAATGTTTTATTAAAAAAAAAAAAAAAAAAATCTCTAAAGACATTTGGTTGAAAAATGTTTTTCCAAATTCTGTAGAGAAATTCCACTATCTTTTGAAACAAACGCTAAGTTGCGTGAGAGAGATTAAACAATGAATTAGATTATATACCTTTGTATACGGTCGAAATCGGGTTCGCCTATTGTATGACCAATCAAGACTGAAACATGACAGGTTAAAAATTGTACCGAGATGCGAAGTTACATTATTGAGCTCGTGACCCAGACCAAACAAAATCGAGACCAAATGAGTCGAGGGAAAAGTGCCCGGCCGAATAGCAGAAGACCGAAATATCCACGATCGGTTGGAAATCGCATCGGGAATCTCGGCACATCTCAAGAAGAGGCCGAGATATTAGCAAATCATAATATTTTCTACCTTGTATAGAATCGTATCAAGTGTAGAACACTCCTACTATATAAAGGAGGGTCTGATCATTTGTAACACATATTCAAATACACAATACAAAGCAATATATTATTATTTCTAACTCTTATCACCTTGTTATTCTGTTCTTACATCAGAAGGGGCATTTCTTGGTTCGAGGGTGATCGAACTCTAAGGCCAAGGCCGTTCAATTTGTGTGGTTTGCATTTATTTTCTTATCGTCAATTTCAATATTAATCTGTCTTCTTAATTTGTACCAAGTTATATCATGTATTCTTAAGACCACGTATAAATTCAACTGTTGTCCATTTTGTAGGCTAATCAGTTTGGCGCCCACTGTAGGGCTAAGAATAATAGTGGTTACTCGGTACAAACTTTCATAACACACACTATTTCTCACTTATTTTTTGAAGTATCTTTGATTCCAGGGTCAAAATGTCGAGCTCTCAGTCAGTACCCCTTCATGTTGACAGCGATTTCGTCCACCACTGCGAGAACGATAACATAGCACCAGGGAACGACGTACCCCCAGTCGATCTCGATGGAGTTCCGGCTGTAGATCAAATCGATGTCAGCTCATATGTACCCCTCAACGTAAATTTGGATGTCGATCCTGAGGCAACGTCTGCAGGGACGTTCGATCATCCGCTCAAAGCACACATAGCGGCGAAGACAGTGGGATCAACCTGTGGGTGATCTTCGAAATGTTGCATGCTCAACAGGCAGCGATAGCCCTGCTCCAAAACCAGAATCACCCACCGAGCAAGATCGAGCCCGAGCCGTCACAGGAAGTTGTCCACAGGGTCCAATCAATTTCGAGGAAATCAAACGAGAAAGAATCGGGGACCGATCCAGTAATCATGAAGATGCTCGAAGAACTGACAAAACGAGTTAAGTCGGGGGAAAAGAAGATCGAGGCAAATGATAAAAAGATGGAAACTTACAACTCCAGGGTCGGTCAAATCCCATAGGCACCACCGATATTGAAGGGACTGGATTCCAAAAAGTTCGTGCAAAAGCCTTTCCCCCTGAGCGCGGATCCTAACCGATCCCCAAAAATTTCAGAATGCCCGAGATTCCTAAATGCAACAGAACGACCGATCTAAACGAGCATGTCACCTCTTATACATGTGATATCAAAAGGAATGATCTAGAGGATGACGAGATCAAATCTGTCTTGCTAAAGAAATTCGGAGAGACCCTGTCAAAGGGGGATATGATATGGTACCACAATTTACCATTTAATTCTATTGACTCTTTTGCTATGCTTGCAGATTCTTTCGTAAAGGCACATGCTAGAGCCATCAGGTTGAAACCAGGAAATCGGACCTTTTCAAGGCAAGGCAGAGTGACAACGAAATGCTCAGAGAATTCATGTCCCGATTCCAAATGGAACAGATGCACCTGCACTAATCGTTGATGATTGGGTTGTTCAAGCTTTCACCCAAGGACTCAATGCTCAAAGCTCGATAGTTCGTAGCAGTTGAAGCAGAATTTGAGAGAGTACCTGGCTGTTACTTGGTGCTATATGCATAATCGGTACCATTCGAAGATAAGGGTCGAAGACGACCAACTTGGGGCTCCCTCCGGGTCTGTTTATCCTATCAGACCCGTCGACAGAATCAAGAGGGATATTGACTAAGAATCTAGGTCGAACATAGATCGATATTAGCCATTAGGGGTGTACATGAACTGGGTTGTTCTGTTTTGATAAAAACCGAACCAAACCAACTATATCGGTTTGGATTAGTTTGGGTTTTCGGGTTTTTTTGTTACATAAATATTATTTCAATCTTACTTTATTAAAATTATATAGATAAGTCTTTGATAAGTGAATATATGTTTAGTAAATATGAAAAAAATTGACAAATATATGATTTATTAATATATTCTAATAGGATAATTTTTTTAGTAATACATGATAGTTATTTTCTTAGTCGTCTAACAATAATTTTTCGTTAATTTATGCTTTCAAGGTTAATACATGAGAGGATCCCAAATATTTCTACATTTTCTAAAGAAAATTCATTATAAAGTCTTAAAAATATAAATAAAATTTATATATTTATATGACGGTTTGGTTCGGATTTTTTTACTCAATACCAAACCAAGTCAAACCAAACCTAGTCGGGTTTTTTAATCGGTTTGGTTTGGTTTTTCGATTTGGTGCGGTTTTTCGGTTTGGTTTGAACGCCCCTATCAGCCATATAATGGAGACCGTAGGAGCAGTGGATCTGGGCAAAATCCTATACAAAATGAAAAGAGGAGCGATCGAGGCCAGAGCTCTCGGGGACTCATGAGCAAGAACGGCTTCAACAGGCCAATCGGATCCAAAGAAGCACCACGACTATTAGAATACAACTTTAGTGTTGATGCAGCCACCATCGTATTTACAATCGGAAGGCACCAAAGATACCAAATGGCCACGACCTTTACAAACCAATCCAGCCGAAAGAGATCCTAACCAAATACGCAAAATCTCATGGCACTCATGGCTAGAAAATGGAAGATTGTCGACAAGTGAGAGAAGAAGTAGCCCGATTATTATCAACGGGCATCTTCGAGAGTTTCTGAGCGACTAAGCCAAGAATCATTTTAGAAATAGGGACTCCAATAAACAAAACGAGCAAGATAAAAATCAGCATGTCATTCATATGATCATTGGAGGGGTCAATGGTCCTCAAGGTCCGATGTTAAAGCGCACCAAAGTATTAATCACAAGGGGAAAACGGACTTGAGATTGCATTCTAGAAGGAACTTTATCTTTCAACGATGAGGATGCAGAAGGAATCATGCAGCCCCATAACGATGCACTAGTAATATCTGTACTCATGAATAAAACTCGAGTTAAACATATGTTAATTAATCTAGGTAGCTCGGCCAACATCATTCGATCGAGGGTCGTAGAACAACTTAGCCTACATGACCAAATTGTGCCTACAGCCCGAGCGCTAAATGGGTTCAACATGGCTTGTAAAACTACTAAGGGAGAAATAGCATTGCCAGTAAATGCAGCCGGAACCATCAGGAGACCAAGTTTTATGTGATCTAAGGGGACATGAGGTATAACGCTCTGTTCGGGAGACCGTGGATCCATAACATGAGAGTTGTGCCCTCGATCCCTCACCAAGTGTTAAAATCCCCGATGCCAGAAGGAATTAAAACGATCTATGGGGAGCAGCCCACCGCAAAGGAAATATTTTCCATCGATGAAGTAATTCCAATATCACCACCTTCATCGACAAAAGAGCCAGATTCGAAAACAAAATAGGAAGCCAAATAACAATCACCGATACTGGCCTCGACCCAACCAGACAAGCAGGGAACTGACGAATACGATGATTATGGGGTTCCTCGATCCTTCATAATCCTCGGTGACTCTGATGCTACAAAATCAACGGTCGAAGATCTGGAGCATGTCATACTAATCGAACATCTGCCCGATCGATAGGTATACCTTGGCACGGGGTTAACTCATGAGCTTAGGAAAAAACTCATTCAATTTCTTATTGCTAACATGGATTATTTTGCTTGGTCCCATATCGACATAAGAGGGATCACACTGAAGATCACCATTCACAAACTAATCCTGGACCCGAAATTCCATCCAGTCAAGTAGAAAAGGAGACCAAAGTCTGAGATCAAGCATGCTTTCATTAAGGACGAGGTAACTAAACTCCTTAAAATAGGGTCCATCCGGGAAGTCAAATACCCGGAGTGACTAGCAAATGTAGTAGTAGTAGTCCTTAAGAAAGGGAACAAAGTTGAATGTGTGTGGATTACAATGATTAAGGTATTCCCCAAAGACTCTTTCCCTTTGGCTAACATCGATCGCATGATCGATGCCATGGCCGGCCACGAGATACTCAGTTTTCTCGATGCCTACTCTTGGTACAACCAAATACGAATGAACCCAGATGATCAAGAAAAGACCTCCTTCATCACTAAGTATGGCACATAATGTTGTAACGTAAAGCCATTTGGATTAAAATTTTGGTGCCACATACCAACGCCTAGTAAACTGGATATTCGAAGAACAAACAAGGAAATCTATAGAAGTTTACATTGACGATATGTTAGTTATGTCCCTGCGAGCAGAGGACCATTTAAAGCATTTGCAGGAAACCTTCAATATATTGAAGAAGTATAATATAAAGCTGAATCCGAAAAATGCGCATACGGAATCGGATCGAGTAAATTTCTTGGGTTCATGGTATCCAACCGAGGAATCGAGATCAGCCCTGACAAGATTAAAGATATCGAGGATATCACGGTAATGGACAACGTGAAGGCCGTGCAAAAGCTAACCGGGTGCATAGCTTCCCTAGGGCGATTCATTTTGAGGTCCTCCGATAAGAGTCAACGATTTTTCTCGTTGCTGAAGAAGAAAAACAACTTCACATAGACCCCGAAATGCCAACAGGCCTTGGAAGAACTTAATAAATATTTATCGAGCCCGCCACTGCTTCATAAACCGAGGGCAGAAGGTCATGCCAAAATAAACTCCACAAGCCTGACTTGGGACTGGATAAATAAATATTTAGAGTATTTAAAGGTCGATAAATTACCCACAGATCCAAAAGAATCGAGGACCCTGCTCACAATGGTGGCCTGATTCATCCTGTCCGAGGATGGAACTTTGTTTAGAAGAATGTTTGACGGCTCGCTAGCAATATTTTTTGGGACCGGGAGATACCGAGTACATTTTGAGGGAAGTTTACGAGGACACCTACGGAAACCACTCAGACACCGAATCATTAGCTCGGAGGGTAATCAGAGCCGGCTATTACTGGATCGATATGGAAAAATATGCAAAGGAATTCGTGTGAAAATGTGACAAATGCCAAAGACATGCTCCGATGATTCACCAACTCGAGGAACTACTGCATTCAGTCTTGTCACCATGCCCATTCATGTAATGGGGAATGGACATTATTGGCCCTCTTCCATGGGAACCAGGTAAGGCTCAATTTATTTTATTTATGACTGATTATTTTCTAAGTGGGTTGAAGTCCAGGCGTACGAGAAAGTCAGGGAGAAGGAAGTCATCGACTTCATTTAGGACCACATCATATGTCAGTTCGGGATGCCATCCGAAATTGTATGTGACGACAAGAAACAATTTATCGGCAACAAAGTGACCAAGTTTATTAAAGATCATAAGGTCAAAAGAATATTATCGACACCTTATCACCCTAGTGAGAACGGACAAGCTGAATCGACCAACAAAACTATAATTCAAAATCTTAAGAAAAGGTTGATCGACGCCAAGGGAAAATGGAAGGATATCTAGCCTGAACTTCTTTGGGCATATCACACAACCTCGAAGTCTAGTACCAGGGCTACCCCATTCTCATTGGTTTATGGTGCCGAAGATTTTGGATGGAAGGCATGAAGCCGCCCTTGTCCGATTGGCTGTCAAAAAGCAACAGATCAAGAGGTATTACAATCGAAGGGAAAACCTTCGATACTTCAATGTCGGAGACTTAGTACTAAGGAAGGTCACACTAAATGCCCAGAATCTGAACGAAGGTAAGTTGGGTCCAAACTGTGAAGGACCTTACCAGATTCTCGAGATCACCAGGAAAGGATCCTATAATCTCGGAATGATGAACAAAGAACAATTACCAAGCAATTGGAATCTAACTCACCTAAAACAATATTACTGCCAAGGTACAACTCAATTTGTTTTCTTTTATTTCGGACTAACATTTGCAGATAATCGACAAGAAGGAGCATGGATTTTTAGGTCTAAAAGCATGCGTTGCACTCTTTTTTCCTTATACCGGTTTTATCTCAAATGGGTTTTTCGGCATGGTTTTTAACGAGGCAGGAGTGGATCGTGCTATCTTAGAATCAAAGGGCGATCACAAATCGGTATCGAAGATCACGTTTACAATGTTCGAGGTTCCTCTACAATCAACCTCAAATACTAGGGGGCATTACCCTCGGATATCGACTTTAGCGAGGAAATTACTTCGTAATGGAAGGGTCTCGATAGGTAGGATTTGTTGTAAAGTCCAAAGAGTCAAATGGAACATGCCCACATAGATTTCTCGATCCCCGGTATAAGACATGTATGCATGTATAACTATTTTGCTCAAGAATAAAGAGAAGTAATTTCTTTGTAGTCACTACAAAAAAATAGCGTTTAGCGACGGGCGTATTCCGTCGCTAAACATCTTAATTTCGTCGCTAAACCAGTTTAGCGACGGATTCAAGTTGGTCACTAAAATGCTCGTTGCTAAGCTCATAGCGACGAAAAATACAAAATTGTCACAAATCTAGCGACGAATTAGCGAGGCAATATATCTGTAGCAAATTTTAGCGACCGAATAAAACCGTCGCTATTTTGCTTTGTTTCGTCGCTATTTTGACTAATTTTGTCGCTACAATTCATAATAAAATTCTTTGTTTGTTCTTATTAGCAACAAAAGAATCTGTCGCTAGTTCTCGATTTTAGCGATAAAAATCTTTTGTCGCCAATTCGTCGCAAGATTTAATTATGCGTTAATTTTAGCTACAAAAAACATCTGTCGCTTTTTTTTTTAATTTTTTTATTTATTATTTTAAATGTACCATCTTCAAGCTTATTATAAAAATATTGTTAAATACACTTAATTAAAAATGACTTATATTAATACAAATTAACATTCAACAAGGTCCAGAATATATAGCATAATGCTTATAACTGTATCGTTAAGTACAAAACATCGACAAGTACCAACAATAAAGTCTAAACAAAATAGGCTAACTATGCAAGGTTGGGCAGCCATGGTCAAGTGCATGAACCTCATCAGTGTTAATAGCAGTAGAAATGGTAGGAATTGTAGGTGCCACATCTGATGGATGGTTGGCAAGATCAATTTTGGCTGATGCGAGGGTAAAGAAACTAATTCACGTACTCGCTTAATAATTACAGGAACTATATGATCTGTTAGTACATGAATCAATCATGTCACTAACTCATCCAAATTCCCTATCAGTGTTGATTGAGCATTTGAAGGTGTTGCTGAGGATATTGCATCAGATCCAAAAGAGTGATGAAGATTCAGCCCGTAGTAGCATTTTGCTTTGGATCCAAGAGCATATACTCTTTTTTTCTTTTCTCCTCCTGCAACTTCGTAATATGCTTTACACTGATCAATATCAGATTAACTCAGTATTTGTTGTTGTAATATTTTCTGATATTTTTCCCGTAGAAGAGTTAATAATTAGTGAAAGTGAAACATTAAAAAATATTGAGTATTCAATTTACAAATATGAAAGTAAAAACAATAAAATTATTTATTCATTCAGAGACACAAACGTCAGTGATGAGCCCAAGCACTGATTGGGAAGGATGTGAAATTCGACTAGCAGTTAGAACTACACTACAACGTGGTGTGCACATGAGACAAAGAGAAGTGTACTCAACAAATAGCACAACGAATGAACAACCCCAACTTGAGAACTACTGCAGTGCATCAAGTTTAATTTGTTTGTTTGTATGCTGGGTATACGATTCACTGGTGTTGCTGTTGACGCTAGAGGAAATATAGTCCAAACATATATTGTTCAAAAGCATTCCAGATTGCTATAGAATCAACAAGAACTGGGCAGAATGGAAAATGACTTAGGTGTAGATGGATGATTTGGCTACCGCCTAGTAGAAAAAAAAAGTTGACTTACATATACGATTCGGAATTTCTCACCAACAAAAGATTTTCCAACATGACCACGTATATGAATGTATAAATGTATCTCACTTGGTGTTGGATCTAGACCCTTTTTAACAACCTATGTAAAATATATTCAATTCAAAAGATTGGTAAAAAGACATTTGTATAAAAATAAGATTGAAAAATAACATAGATAAAAGGAAGCAACTTAAGTAGAAAATGCGGTTAAAAGAAAGCTTCTATAAGTTTTCGTATAGGCTAGTTGAAAATGTTATCTTCATTTGTCTACTTGTTTATTTGAATATAACATTGCCTCTCCCTATAAATGCTCCAGGAAACAAAACGAGTTTTATCTTTATATCTAAACCGGAAGTAACTAGGCTTCCAACCTCTAGTGACACACATCATTCCCATTTAAAAATAAACAAGTACAAATGGAGCATATTGTAGAAGATAATTTGAACTCTTGAAGCATCTCCAAAGTATAAACTTCAAGTTAAGAATATGAATGCAGTAGGTGTTGTGACATTGTTTACCTTATACCAGCAGCTTATACCACATATACTTACTCGTATACCACTTATTAGCAAACTGTATACTCACTCTTATATAGCTTATACCACTTATTAGCAAACAACAACTTTCTTGTTCTTGTTTTCTTAACTTTTTTTAAGACTAATACCAATCATGTTAGAAAGAAGGGAAGCTAGCTTATACCACTTATTGTAGCATAAATGAAAATCCAGATGCAATAAGAAGGCTTTGATTGTTTAAACTGAGACTTAAAAAGAGGCTTACCTGAATCCTTGCCATAAATGGTGGAAACCAAATATGGTCTCAAGTAGCTTATCCGAATAAGAGCAAAGAGAAATCACCTAAAAGGAACTCGCCTTCTTCACACCAGATGAGGTAATGGCCTGAAAAGTGAGACAGAACAATAATGCATTTACTTACAGACCCACTGGAGCAGTATCAAGAAACAATAATCCATTGTTAAACAAAGCAATGCAACCAAAAATTTCTTTTTGTAGGGCAGATTAGTATCAAGTTATATAATTTCATGGCCCACCAAAGTAAACTAGAATGATAAAAGAAAATTAATCAATGCCTCTATTTAAATACATACTGTCCTGATACTTTTAATTTTTGTCAGTCGTTGACAAAAATGATAGATATGCCTATATCCTTCTCAATTGTGGATCCACAAGCATAAGATCAAGTTGAAAACTGCATGAGAGTTTCTGCAGTAACCAATTAAGTTACTCTATAATGCTCCCTGAAATTCAGCATGGATCTTGCAAATTTTTTTAATTACCAATTAAAAATAATTCAATTACCAATTAGTTGCTGAATCCTTAAGCTTAACATTAACAAATTATTCTAAAGTACATACTCATTCCTTTCCTTTATATACGAAAAAGTAGAACCATCCAAAGCAACATGAAAACTAGTAGGAATATTGGGTAATTTATCCAATTTCTGACTTTGAGTTACATACATACAACCCCCTGCCTTTGCAACCAAGAAAGAAAATCAACCAAGAAACGGACATAACCAACCCAAATGAACTCAAAACATTTGCTACCACCATAACCAACAAATTCGAAGAACTCAAAAGGCTACCACCACATTTGCTAACTAACAAAAACTATAACAGTAATGAACTACCATACAAATCAATTTCTTACATACCAACGTTCAAAGGAACACATCAAATCTGTCAAATGGACGCAGTAATGAAGGAACAAATCTAACATCGAGAAGCAGCAGTCAAATAGTTATATAATAAATCCTTAATCTTAAACACAAATCATAAAAATAACTCCAACTCAGAATTTACGGAAAAAATTTATTAAAATAAATCATGCTATGAACAAATTCCATGTTGTTATCATATTTCGATCCATTATTATTTTCAGAATAAAGGGATTCAAAGAGGAAGAGATGAACCTGAATTATCCGATTAACAAAATTTCAACAGTTACAACCTTGAATCAATCGAATCCTTTAAGCAATTACAACGACAAACAGAAAACCGAAATCGAAACACCGAAACGGACTATCCCCAAACCCATATGTGTCTCAGATTAGAGCGCCCACAACTCACTGCTCTTAATTTGTTTGGAGATCCATTTTAGGCTAAAACAGAAGCAAAAGCAGTAGCGATTAGCTCTGTATTTCTGCTGATTTGACTCTTTTTCTTCCTTTTTCTGCCTCTATTTTTTGCTGATGTACGTGTGTGTGTGTGTGTGTGTTTTTATCGGCAGATTGGTTTTATTTTCAGATGAGGGGAACGACTGGTTAGTGTTGCTGAAGCTTAGGTCGTTGATGGAGCTGGTGTTGGTTGTCACTGAAGAAGAAGAACAGAAAGGGTAGGGGTGTTAAGAAGAAGACGTGAAAGGGGGGGGGGGTCATTTTGCACTGTTCTCTATTTTGCCGAAGACGCCCCTGATCCTTGTGTCCAAAAATGGCCGAAGCAGAAGATGAAGGACATTAGGGGTCTCCTTCATGTAAAAGTTGCGCCCCTTCTCCACTGTGAACATCCTTCTAGGTTTTTATTGGGGTGTTTGTGCCCTAATGGTTGGAGTCTTTTAACTAGGGTAATTTTATTTTGGGAGACAGAAATTAGCAACGAAAATAGCGACGGACCAAAATTTCGTCGCTAATAATAATTAATGAAATTTTATTTTAGGAAATTAGCAACGAAATATTTTGTCACAGCTAATCTTCCAATGTATTGATAAGTAAAATAATTCAGCGACGGATTTTTTGTCGCTAACTTCGTCGCTACGTTTTAATAAATTTTGTCGCCCAACTTTCGTCGCCTA
Source organism: Nicotiana glauca (assembly GCA_026770625.1). Taxonomy (NCBI): domain Eukaryota; kingdom Viridiplantae; phylum Streptophyta; class Magnoliopsida; order Solanales; family Solanaceae; genus Nicotiana; species Nicotiana glauca. Next base: position 23,999 of record MU720930.1, read on the forward strand.
ACTTTCGTCGCTAATTTTGTAGGTAAAATAATGGCACTAATATTTAGGGCCAATTTTAGCGACGAATGTAAGTTTTTGTTGCTAATCCGTCACTATATTTTATACGAATTATTTTGTAGCTTATTTGGCAACAAACGACGGTTTAGCGACGAAATATCTCTTGTCGCAAAATTCTGTCGCTAAACGCTATTTTTTTTGTAGTGAGTCATCTTATGTTTTAAAATTTTTCTTTTTACATCCCTTGAAGAATTTTGTACTTCCGATCTCTTAAAGGGAACGAGATCTAAGGCAAATTACCGAGTTCGGATGATCATTCCCTCACTTAGGGACTACCGTCAGAAAACAAACTCGATCTGACCGAGCTATTAAATATCGGGGGCATAAGACCTGTTAGGCAACCCCCGAATTTTAAAGACCACATCCATACCCACTCGGGGACTGTTATCTTAGGCAAGCCTGGATAACTCGGGCAAGCAAGCCCTCTAGGCGTTGCCCGAACTAAAAGGCTACGGCCATATTAATACGGTTCGGAGACGTCCTAGAACCGTAATAAAAGATAGGCCTCCAAAAAAAAGACTTTTTTCCTAACCAGTTCTAAAGGCTGCCCTCGGCAAATTATAATCTGAATTAATTACTTTGGGAAAAAGTTCCAGGTAATACCGAACCCCCAAGACGCCACAATAATGTAAAGCCAAGGTTTGTTCGAACTTTCACAACCTAAGTTATTTTATGCTAAGGCATTCCGACCTTTGTGAATACAAGTAATAAAGTAATAGGAAAAATTTTAAAGCCGAAAGGAAAAGAAAGCCTTATATATATATACCCAATAATCTTTTTACAAAGGCCAGAATAGCCTAATACAAAAATTTACAACGGCCGAAATGGTCTAGAAATGATGCAAAAAATCAAAAAATAAAGAAAAGGCCTGAGTGGCCTGGTCTTTATCGGAGGCAGCATCTTCATTTAAAACTCGCTTAAGCTCTCGAAATCTTCCTTGGGAAAGGCCAGTCTCCGGGTCCTGATTTCTTCTGCTTTGGCATTCTCGATTTCAGTCAGTATATCGAAGTTCTGAGCATGGACTCCCTCGAGGTCTTACCATCGAGCTTGCCACCTTGCATGCTCCACCATACTTTTGGCATGAGTATGAATCGCCTCTATGCCAACCTTGTACTGGGCCACTTTAGAGTCAGCCTCGGTCTTGGCCACAACTGCCTATTTGGCTGCCTCGAGTTCCTTGGCCAAAATCTCTTTATCAGAAATGTCCAAGTCCAATTGGGATTGAAGCTCCTTGATTTTCTTGACCTGTGCCAAGGTATTCTTTTTTGCAGCTCAGAGTTGGGTCTCGGCTGACTCCAATTTTGCTTGTACGACTTCTTTTTTCGAGGCTAAGATGTCCATATTTTTCTTGAACTCCTCAGCCTCGGCATGTATCGTATCTTTCTGTGCCTTGAGCTGCCCGATCTGTTCAATCCTTTGTCATACTTGCAGGATCAGATCGTTTGCCACTATGTCCAATACTTCTTCACTATCATGAAGTACTCGAATTACTTGCTCGACCATCTCGGTAAGCTCCCTCCAAGCAGTTTTTAACTCGGCCTGGTGTCCCTCTTCTCAGTGAGATCCTGAACCTTGGCCTCATAATGAGTTAATTCCTCTCGGTATTGGAGAAAAGTCTCATGGTACATCACCGAAGCCTACAAGCATAAAAGAAGGTGTTATGGTTATTTACAACTTTAAATTTAAAATGCATAAGAAGAAAGGCACACAAAGTTACCCGATTTAATGCTTGTTGAGCTTCATTGAATAGGCAGGGGGTTTCCTCCTTGTCCATCACTGCCTAATCTTCTTCGGTCACCAAGCATCGAAGGTAGCTAGCGAACCTACGAGGGCAGAGAAAACCCGGGCATCCTTCGGGATAGAGAAAACTATTGACCTTCTTCGGTTAGGATCGACACTCGGGACTGGGAATCGGTACACTAATTTTGGGCTCGAGGAAGACCTACTGGCTTCCGGAGATGGTACATTATCTAACACATGCAATCTCCGAGCCAACGATATCCTCTGAGGTAGTAGACTCTAACCCATATAAAATGGTGTGGATATTTGTCGCCCCCTAAGGCCCCTCATAAAAATGACTTTCTAACATACCGGCCTTATGGATCATGGAATCCGAGAATTGAGGAGATTCGGTAATGTCAGTCACCCCAAGCGCATCTTTTAGGGAATTTTTCTCTACTCGAGGAACATAGGAATATCAGCCCCGGTATCCCTCTCAGCCTATCTAGCTAGGGGCGCATGGCCTTACCCCCTTCTGGTTTGGGAACACCAGCTAAAGTTTCCTCATATACCTCCTCACATTGAGGCAGTTCAATTTCAGCACTTGCCGATTTAAAGAGCCGTTGTATCATGATCCTGCTCGCACGCGGGCCACCAGCTTGGATTTCTCTTCTTCTTTTTCTTCTGACTTGTCCCTTAACTGGTGAACTGAGTCCGATGGTAGAGCGGGTGCTTTCCTTGGGCTTACTCGACCTCTTTTTGGTTTTTTCTTTTTCGAGTTCGAAGAACTAGGGGTTTTTTTCTCTTCTTTTCATCACCATGCCTCTGAGTAGGGGACTTAGAAGGCACATCCTCATCACCGGATGGAGACCTCATAGCAACGTCTTATGAGAGACTTACAAAAGGAAAACAGAATAATATGAATTCGACAGTGCAAGAAGAAAACCAAATATCAAAAAATTAGAAAAGAAAACTTACTATGATTACGGGCCTCCCACCGACCCTTCGACAGTTCATGCCATGCACGCTCGGAATATGGTCTCTGTGACATGAGATCCTCGACCCATTCCTTTAGTCGAGGAACCACTTTCGGCATCCGAGCCACAACTGCACCACAATAACATTGATGAGAAGGGAAGGAAGGCAAGAAGCGATAAATGAAGTCTTTAAGGTGAAGTTATACTTACGCTTCATGTTCCATCTCTCAAAAAATGGCATATCCTCGGCAAGGACAAAGTTCGAGGACCTCACTCGAAAAAATTGACCCATCCAGCCTCGGTCCCGATCCTCATCTATACTCGAAAATGGGGCCCTGGTGGCCCGGCAAGCAAGTTTGATTAATCCCCCTCGAGAGAGTCGGGGATTATATAGATGCATAAGATGATCGAAGGTGAAGGAACACCCATTGATTTTGTTTATGAAAAAGCGAAGAAGAATCACTATCCTCCATAAAGAGGGACGTATTTGACCGAGTTCACTTCATACCTTTTACAGAAGGCAATGATGATCGGGTCTAAGAGACCTAACCTGAAAGGGGAAGTGTAAGCATTTAAAAGATCCTCCACGTGAGTGGTAGTTGATTCCTCGAGCGAGGGCACCACCACTTGTTTATCGGCCCGGTTACATTCCTCTTTGACCTTGGAGAGGAGATCATCGGTGATCGAACTATGTATCTCGAGACCGGCTCATATCGGCCCGGTACCAAGAAAGTTTTTTTGATCTTGAAATCAGCAGTGATCCCGCACCCTCCAGAACGAACTCGTTGGAGTGTGGTTCTGCCGCAGCCCCGTCGCCAGCAGGCCGTGATGAAGAGGCAGCCTCCTTTTGTGGGACAATCTTAGAAGTTTTGCCATTTTAGAGCAAAGATGAAGAAGAAGAAATTAATAAGGTATGCTTAGCGCTTTGCAGAAAGTTCAAGAAATTTTGGTACAAAAGATGGATAATGAGGAGATTTTTGAAGAACAAAGATGGAAGAAGCTTTGGACATAAAGTTTGAATGAATGAAAGTCGTGATATTTATAGTCTGCTAATGGCGGTTCAAAATCGGTAGTGGCCGACCAAACTAACACGCATTTAATGCCTTGATAACTGGATCAACGAGACATTTCAGTAACCTTTATTCTCTTACGTCATGGTCTATCGATGCGGGGTTCCAAGGTTTATGTCGTTTCTCGCATCTTCTCTCTGGAAAACGAGGGGACTATCTGGGTTCGCCTATTGTATGACCAATCAAGACTGAAGCATGACTGGTTAAAACTCGAACCGAGGTGCGAAGTTACATCATTGAGCTCGTGACCCCGGGAACAAACAAAATCAAGACGAAACGAGATCGAGGGAAAAGTGCTCGGCCGAATAACAGAAGACCGAAATATCCGTGATCGGTTGTAACTCATGGCGGGAATCTCGGCACATCTGAAGGAGAGGCCGAGATATTAACAAATCATGAGATTTTTTTTATCTTGTATAGAATTATATCAAGAGTAGGACACCCCCTACTATATAAAGAGGGGGTCATCTCATTTGTAATACACATTGAAATACGCAATACAAAGCAATATACTGTTATTTCTAGCTCTTATCACCTTGTTATTCTGTTCTTACATCAGAAAGGGACATTTCTTAGTTCGTGGGTGATCGAACTCTAAGGCCAAGGCTGTTCAATTTGTGTGGTTTGCATTTATTTTCTTATTGTCAATTTCAATATTAATCTGTCTTCTTAATTTGTATCAAATTATATCACATATCCTAAAAACCACATATAAATTCAATTGCTATCCGTTCTTTTAAAGGTAAACACCATATGGTCTATTGAATAATCACTATCACTCTAAACGACTAGTCTTTCCTCAAAGAGATTTAAAAAAACAAAAAAAAAAAACATAATCAACTTATACTAAATAATACTCCTGCTAAAAAGACAACTCTTTGAGTTTTTCATTTTCTCCAAATACTGAAACACTCCCCAGTCCTCTCTAATGCTGTTTGGTTTAGGGGGAAAAAAGGAAACAGACAATTTGTTGTGTTTTTGAAAAGTTCATAAGAATTTACTTAAATTGTCCTCACCCAATCACTTGTACTAAAAGTAGCAAACGGAGGTGTCATATATGTATAATCCACGTATAGTATATATATATATATATCTCCCTTTTTGAAACGAGTGAAGTACACAAATAGCCTTCAAAATAGACGGTCTTGAATTTTTATTCCCGCTTACCTTATTAATAGAATTTCAAATTTAACAAGTGTTGCCCCTTGCACCTTAAAATTTTTCACCTTAAAATTCTGCCTATAGAGGCAATCAGGGATCAAAAATTAAAAACCATCCCCAAAAGTGTTATATTTGAGCAATTTTTTGTTTTGAACAAACACCACCGGACTTTGCATTAGTCTTTTCAGGTCCAACTAAAAGCAGTGAGCTTTTCAACAAAAGTTTATGCCTGTTTCCAGCATCCTGGACTTTGCATTTGTTGTCCAAATGGAAAGAGAAAACGGGCTTTGGGTTAATTCCAGTCCGAATGCATGATTTCCTAGACCAAATTTACCCTGCCATTTTGGGGCATTTGCATCTATACCCACTTTTTTTGGTCACGTTTTAACTTGTGCTCGCTTTGCAAAAAAAATTATAAGCGTACTCGCTTTTTCGCGCAACTTCAGCATACGGGGCTGAAGTAGCAAACACAATCACGCAAAATTTCAGCATTCTAGTAGACGGGCCTGAAGTAACAAAAGTGTGCTGAACCAAGTGTGCTGAAGTTTTGTTCTCTATTTGTTAAAGTTTTTGTTTGTAATTCCTGAACTTAAGCATAGTATCTGAAGGTTTTGTTTGTAATTGCACTAAATAAGCTGATTTTTTTTTTATCTTGGATTCTTTAGTTTTGTCATTAAGCTTTTTCAAAAACTTCAGCAGAAGATGCTGAAGTTATTTAGTTCATTTATAAAAACTTCAGCACTAAATAAGCTGAAGTTTTTTGTCCTGGATAAGCTTTTTCAAAAACTTCAGCAGAAGCTGCTGAAGTTATTTAGTTCATTTGTAAAAACTTCAGCACTAAAAGTTGAAGTTTTTTTGTCCTGTATTCATTAGTTTTGTCATAAAGCTTTTTCAAAAACTTCAGCATGAAGATGCTAAAGTTATTTAGTTTATTTGTAAATATTTCAGCACTATATAAGCTAAAGTTTTTGAAAAAGCTTTATAACATACTAGATAAATAATCAGATTGCCAAAAGTATCTAAATCATAAATTTTGTAAACAATAAACGTGAAAAAAACAGAATTATCATTGTCTACTAACTTACGTACGTGGAAATATTCACAAATTATTGTCAACTAACTTGCGTAATTATTTGTAATTTATTTTTAAATAATCTGATAAATATATTTATGGCAATCATCTCATGAACGGAAGTTTTATAGCAACACCAGCGGCAACAGAAGAAAGAAGAAGAAGGAGAAGAAGAAATGGTGTTGAAGTTGTTTAAAAAGTGGGTACAAGTTAAAACTTAAAAAAAAAAAAAATATAGATTAAATGGAGGTGACCAAATAGGACGTCCCGTGCAATTTTACACCATTTTGCGACAAGTTTAGACCAAGTTTTGTCATAGACTTTTATAGTTTTTCTACAACTTTAGACCATCTAATTAAAGCTCCAGTGAACCTGGCGAAACCTTGTGGACAATTTCATTAAGTCTAAGTTTGATCATACATTTATTATAGTTTTTTTAACAACTTTAGACCGTCGAAATTAAAATTCCCAATGAACTTGGGTGAAATCTTCCGTATAACTTTAAAGGTTTACTTCCGCTAGTGAAGAGGAGTTACCGAGTTACAATCTGCAAATATTTTTAAAAGGGGACAAAATATAAAGACAAAATTACACTCTATGTCACTTGCGCCATACAGCCCACTCAAAAATAGCCCATATTTGAGACCTTTACTTGGCATAGTCCATGTTGGCTAACTTATGAAATTTTATTTTCACCCGGTAGCCCACACCTTAACATAACCGTTTTAATATTTTAAATTTTAATTTCTCTGTTGCTCTCTTCCTCACGCTTTTCTCACTCTCTGTTCCTCTCGATTTTCTCCGACCATACCCGACTCCATTGTTGTGTGCAAGTTGCTTTTCGAGGTTTCAATCTTAGTTTGAGGTAATTTTCGTTTTATTTTATGCTTCTCCTACAGTGTTGGTTTTGAATTTTTTTTCTTTTTCTGATTACGCCAATTTTTTTCAATGTTGCTGTATTTTTTCGGATGATTTTGTGTTCCTTGTTTCTGCGTTCGAGACTTAAACTTGATGAAACGAAATGCATCGTTTGTTATTTCGACTTTTAGAGTAGAATTTTTATTTTTTTTAGTTTTGTTAAAATTTGTGAAAATTGGCCTCTGCTTTGAGTTTATGGCTTTTATTTTTTTTATATTTTGAGTTTTGTTACAGTTTGATTTGTGTTTTCCTTCAGTTGTCTTCACTTTTGTTAAACCTTT
>MU720930.1:32516-65359 GCA_026770625.1 Nicotiana glauca
TAAGCATGTGCAGACTCCCGATGATGATGATTTTGAGTCTCCTCCTCCTCCAAAAATGTTGCAACAAGGGGGCATTCGATTTACTCGTTCCCAAACAATTAATAGTCTTACTCCGATTAACATCGTTAGACTAAGGAGTAAGAAATGCGGCAGACCTGCAAAATCAACAGATAAGGTGAAAGATGATTTGTTTAATGAAGATGATGTAGTCCACAATGTTAAACGGAAAAGGAAAAAGATGAAGGCTGATGGTGAGAGTTGCCTTGATTTACAATTGAGAGAACAAAGGGTCGCTATTCGCTTGAAATTGAATAAGAGAAAAGCTAAGTTGAAGGTATTCTCTGTTTTGCTATTTATTTATACATGCTTATACAGTTTTATACAAAATTATACATCTGTTTATACATCTTTATACAAGCACTACTATACTTGTATATACAGTCTTATAAAATATTTTAGTATATTTTTTGCTCTTGATCTATTTCTTGTTATTTTCCTATATCCAAGATTGGGGACTTCTATATACAACCAGTTGATTATTTCCACAACAGGATTAGTTCCCATACCGAGAATGATATTGTGAACATTTTGAAGCAATGTTTGACTGACACGCAGCTTCAAATGTTCCGTGGTAGTTGTTTTGGGTACTTCCTGGACCTCCCTCAATTTAAAATTCAAAATCAACTTATTCATTGTATATTATTGAGGGAAGTCGTCCCAGGACGTGAAAGGGAGTTGTAGGTGAAGATTAATGGTTGTTTGCTGCATTTTGGCATTGGAGAGTTTGCTCTTATCACTGGTTTGAAGTGCGTAGACGACGACGCCACTTTCTATGACAAACCAGATGTTAATAGGTTGCTGAAATAGTATTTTCCAGGAGATAGAAAAAAGGCCATAACAAGGGGGGAGCTTATTGATCGCTTCAAGCAAAAGGAGTGGAAGTCGGATGAAGATGCATTCAAGATGGCCTTGATAGTGTTTGTCCATAATTTCATCTTCTCTGATGCCAATAATCATGGTATCACTAAAGATGATTTTGATATCATTGAAAGTGGCCAATATAAGATGTTTCCTTGGGGAAAAAAGTCATTTGAAGATGTTTTAAGGACAATGAGGGACATGCAATGCGATTATTTGACAATGTATAGGCTTGGAGGTTTGCCGCTTGCTTTACAGGTTTGGTTTTTTGAGTGTTGCTCAATGGTTGATAAGAATCTAGCTGTTCGCGTTGGCACAAATGTGCCACGCATTCTTAATTGGAAAGTGACTAACACTCCATCATATGCGGATTTGACTGGCGGCGTGATCATGTGTAGTGTCGACAAGGTAAACATTTTGTACCATAATACTTCATCATATATGATTTCAGTTTTTCTGTATTTTTCTTCTATTGTAATCCTATTTTTTTCTTCTTGTAGTTGAACTATAGTAACATTTCCCCTACTTCTAAAGAGATGTCAAGTCTGAACATCGACACACTTTTTGAAGTCAATGCCGATGATGTTGCATCAGGGGAGGTGCCTGTTGTTCCTGCCTCTCACACTGATGATTTTGTTGCTGCACCTTCACCTTGTCCTCAGCATATGGAGCAACAGTCTACACGACCTTATCCTCAAAATGCAGAGCAATAGTATAAACGACCTTGTCCTCAGACTATGCATCCACAGCCTAATCCAAGTTATGATCCTTTTGTGCGTCTTGATCTTTTGAATGATGAAGTTGAGAAGCTGAGGAGTGATGTTGGAAAGGTACTGGACCTTTATCTTTTCTGTAGTTTATAATTACTTTTTGGTTATAAACATGGTTGTTTATTTGCTTTTGTTGTAGTTGACTGATACAGTGACGACACTCAACAACTATGTCGTTTCTTCATTTGAAAAAGTGTTCAGTTTTCTGAATATGAAGGAACCCAAGCAAACGAGGGAGGATTTTACTGATTCTAAGGTAATTGTTTACTGATAAAACCAAATCACTCAACAGTTATGCCTTCTCTGAACTCAACATGCCTTCTCTTTCTATTGTTTTTTATTTTATTCGTCAGCCCGTGTTTGATTACAATACATCTGGTCTTGGCGAATTTGATGGCTATCAATATGATGTTGTTCCTAACTTTGTCAATCAAATGAATCAAGATAATGTGGTAGCTGATGAGGGAGTTACTGATGGTGTTGATAATGGTATTTGTTCTTTTTTTTTTTTGTCTGATTTTTCTTTTCTTCTTTTTGAAGTTTTGTATTATTTGTGTTTCTATGTCTAACGGGCAGCAGGTGATGTCAAGGGTGACACATTTTGGGATGACATTGGTGATGAAGATTTAGCTCATATGTCCCAACTTGTGGTTCACAAACAATCCATCATAGAAGTAGAAGATGATTACATTTCTCCTGACCATTAAGTTCGACCGAAAATTCCAGGAAAATATGCCAAATCTCCATATTTGGCAGTTTTTGATTCTGGAGCATCAAAATCGGCGCCCAAGCTAATTTTTGATATCAAGCATCCTTTCACGATTGAAATTGATGATTTTGATACATTGTCGCCATTGGCTAAAGAGTTTTGCGCGTTTGTTGATAATGGTATGGATATGAGGCGAAGGTATCTTCACTTTCTTCAATCCTTCATGTTCTGATTTTATACTTGTCAATGAATGTAGTTCTGATTACTTTTTATTTTTTGTGATTTGAAGTGCCAAACATATATATCCCGATGAAGTAAATAATCTTGCAGAAGGTTTTACCTTTGGCTCGTGTTATGTGACCAAGAAGGATTGGTTCCACTCACTTGCATATTGTGGTCGACCTTTGATTGACACGGTATTTTAATAAATTTCTGTTCTAATTCCCTTTTTATTTTTGTTGTTTTGAGACCCCCCATAGTGTATACATAACTTTGTATAATCACAGTATAAGATTGTATAATCTTGTATAAATATGTATACTTATGTATAATAGTGTATAAACTTCTATATTTAAAAAAATCTGGTAGTGATGGTTGTTCTATTTAATTTCTTGTCTCAGCACCTGGATGTCCTCTTTTATTATTTGAGGAAGAGGGGAAAATATGGGCCAAGTGTTGCCATGCGGTTTACTACAACCAACTTTGCCTTTGGTAACAAAATCAACTCCCTATACAAATATTTCAAAGTGAATCAAGATCCTTCGGTGATTCCTGACGGGCATGAGATAGAAGAGTACATCAGAGGTTATTATTGTGATGCAAATGTCCCGTGGCACACTGTTGACCACGTTTTATTCCCTATCTTTGTGAAGCGCGGAAGAGCAAAATTGGGACATTGGGTTTTGGGTGTGTTTACGTTCGTAGATAGATGCATCCACATCTATGACTCTAACCGTGGGGCTCCTAATGATAGACTTGTTTTGGATGCTGCATTACCTTATGCAATTCTGATACCTTACTTCTTGAAGAGTTCTGATTTTTATGTCGAGAAGAAGGGCATTGATTGGAACAATGGTGCATATACCGATAAGTCTCATTCTGATGCTTTGCAGATTAATCTGGTTAATAATGTTCCCCAACAGATCAAATGGTAGGTTAATCTCAATTATTTTACTATTTTACTATTAGTGTACCTATTTGAATCTGATTCATTTCTTTTTAATTACAGTGATTGTGGTGCTTTTGTTGCTGGCTTTGCTGAGTATTTCATCCTTGGTAAAGAAATTCGAAAGGATAATTTTGACATTGAGACACTTCGCACCAGGTGGGGATCTCTGTTATGGGATTATGGAAGGAAAAAACAACAGTCTGGTGCAATTAGTGATGATGAAGTCACAGGGAGACTTTTGAAGAAGAGGAAGAGGGGGCGACCAAGAAATTAGTTCTGTTATTTTCATTTTACTGTAGTTTTTCTCTGTATAAGGAGTTGTTGCTAGTTTTGTAACTATTCTGCTACTTGTGAGATAACCTTAAAGGATATTATAGATGTTTTTTATTTTTTATTTTTTTGTAATTTGAGGCAGTCATTACACATTGTTGCTGTGAATGAATTACGTTTTAATGAATATTTTTAGTTGCTTTTGCCCTTTAACAAAGTATGTATTTTCATTATGGTTGCAGTTTTGTTAATGTAGCAGGTTTTATACATATGTATACAATAATATACATAGTTATACAAATTTATACAAACTTATACTCTCATTTATACATATGTATACATGTAATACCAGTGATTGTTTGCAGTCCTGTTTTGTATTTCTACAATCTACCAATATATTTAGTACCATTAAAAACAGGAAGACACTATTATTGGATAAGCAAAACATGTATAATGAAACATGTCACTTGCTTGTGAAACTTAACTAATCAACATTTGTAACTCTATTGTTTGTGAAACTTAACTACTCAACATGATAACAAATGTAATAGGAAGCGTTTTATTTCCAACTATTTATTTTGGTCGATTCCTACATGTTTTTCTATTGTGACCACCTTGTCCACATACAAAACACGAAAATGCCCTCTTAGACTCTTTCTCTGAAGCAGGCTTGAGCCTTTCCTTTCTTGGCCTTCCTGGATTCCTTCTCCCTTTAGGTGGTAGGACCATATCTTCCATCACCTCTGTTGGGATTACCCATAAACTCTCATTTGGCATCGGATTCACTGGAAATTCATAAGTGCTAAGGAGTTTATCCTTCTTGTAGTAAAAAGAGCAATACTGGCCAGGTTTCAGCTACTGGTTCTTCACAACCGCCCAAGCATGCGGACATGGAAGTTCATCCATTTGAAATTTTCCGCAACTGCATGTTCCCTCTTCAAGGCACACTATGTTTCTCCTTACCCCTTCAAGCACAGTATATAACTGATCCGTAGCAGGCCTCACCTGTAAATTTTTTTTTTTTTAAAAAAAAATTTAAAGAACATTATACCTTATTATACAGAGTTATACATCCTTATACAAGTAGTAAAATGCAAGTCAGAAGTGCCAAGATTCATTATATTTGATTTATTTTACCGTCATTTGCTCCGATGCAATCAGATTTTCCCGGAGAAGTTTGTCGTACTTTTTGCCAAGCTCTGTAGATGTCTCCATTGCACTTTTTCTATTTTTGTTGTTCCACTGTTGTAGCAAATTTATCATGTACTCCAGCAATCGCATTACTGGTAATTCTCTAGCATCCTTGCTAGCTGCATTAATTGACTCTGCAATATTGGAAGTCATTACCATCGACCTTTTCACCTTGGAATATGCTCTAGATCACCTTTCGTACCCAATTTCAAACAAGTAAGGCTGTACCCTCGGATCAATTTTGCACAACTCTGTCATATGGTACTCAAACTTCTCTATCGTGTAAGCTCTTGCCAAAGCAAAGAAGATATCCTTCAGTTATTTGTGATGTCTCTTGAATGTACGCTTTACATTCTGCCACAAGTGAAACATGCAAATACAATGTGGTACTTCTGGGTACACAACTTTTGTGGCATTGAAGATGCTTTCATTTCTATCTGAAACTATACACATCCCTTCCCTAAGTCCAAAAGTACCCTTTATTTGGACAAAGAACCACTCCCAAGATTTGTTATTCTCTGAATCCACAATTGCATACGCAAGTGGAAGGATTTTTCCTATTTATACAAAAATATATATTAGGATTCAGACTGCAAATTAGTCTGCAGATACCAACTGCAAATTTTATATAAATCTTATACATAGTTATACACAATTATATAGATTTATACCAACTGCAAATTTTATAAATACAGCAGCTGTGAAATTCTATACACTTTTATACATGAAACTAAAACATTATACAAACTGTAGAAACAATGTAGATTCAGTCAACTCACCAGCTCCATCTTGTGTGCAAGCAGTCAATATGGTACCCTTATATGCTGCTTTAAGGAAGCTTCCGTCAACAACCATTATCGGTCTGCAATGCTCCCAGCCCTTGATAGATGCATATAGCGAAACATATGCATAAAGAAAGCATCCATCTTCTGATTTATGCAACTTTGTAACCGTTCCTGGATTTGTTTGCTCCAACATATAAAAATACTTCGGCAACTCCTTATATGAATCACTCGGACTCCCTCTTATCATTGCCATTGCTATTTCTTTAGCTCTCCATGCTTTCATGTAGCTCACTTCAATCCCGTGTTGCTTTTGTATGTCCTCTATTATATCATTTGCGGTGTAAACTTTTTTTGGATTAACATACTTGTCCTTGACTATACTAGCAATTATACCCGAAGTAGCTTGACGTTGTGTTAAGTATCTTTCACCATAGCCGCATGTGTGATTATTATTGTAACTTCTCACTTTGAATATGTTTGCCTTGAAAACGGCAGAAGATTTGAAACTCCAAGCACAATTGTCATCCAGACATGTAAGGTGATACCTAGTATTATACATCATTCAACTTCTAAATACACTTGTATACAAACTGCATATATACTAATTTTAATACCTATATACAAATATATACTACTTTATACATATTTATACAACAGAATATACAATTAATGACATACCTTGTTGCGCTTGATCTCTTCACCTTGAATTGGAACCTCTCGCGTACAACCAAGTTCTTCATCACATTCATAAGTGTCTCTTTATCCTTATAAACTTGATGCTCCTCAACAAATTCGTTCAACATATTATCTATTATACCCGTGTTTTCACTAAATTTCGTGTTTTCAATCAATTCAATATCAATAATCTCAGTGCTATCAGTTGTTGATACATCTCTAGAATTTGAATTTGTAGCAACCAAACAACTGGAACTTGAAGCAACCACAGAACTTGTAACAACCAAATGATTTTCATAAATCTCTTTCACTGTCACAAACAGGGGATATTCAGTGAAATTCAAGTTTTTCTTCTTTAATTCTATATATACCTTAACTCCTATATCATTGTAAATCATGATCGGTGGCAAACCAACATTTGGGACGAAATTAATCTCTATTGTGTTTAAATCACTATCGATCCTAATCTGTTCCGAAATAGCTGCAACTAAATTGTTGTAGTTGAATGTGGACTCGATTATTACACAATCACTGACGAAATTCACAAACTTGTTTTCTTCCCATTCTCCACTATGAAGAAGGTAAACAGGAAAAATCTCCATCTAACAAAAAATTGAAATCAAATTGCAGCGAAAAGGAGAATTGCGCTGCTTCGTAGCAAAAAAAATTGAATAAATTCTAGATGAAGAAGAAATGTTAGGGTTTTCGTACCTGCATTTATCGCAGGATCTCATTTTTGAAGTATTTGGGGGAAGAAGATTGGAAAGAATCAGAGAAAATCTAGCTAAATGAGAGAAAATCCCGTTTGGTAGTCTCAAAATATCGAAAATGACGCTTCTTTTTCAGCTATGGGCCTCAAATTTGTGGGCTACTCAATTGTAAAATTAAATATTGGCTATAAAGTTGAAAAGGAAGCAGCCCACTTGTTTTAATGTGAAATTTTCCCAAATATAAATAGCATCTTAAAAAAGGACGCTTGAATAAATTTTGTGACAATTCAGTGGTCAAGCGAACATAATCTAAACTGTAGTGTCACAAATTTGATAGTATGAATGGTAAAATTGCCGCTTACTATTCAAATATTTATCATGTTAATAAAGTTGCATAAAGGTGGTTTGTGAATATCTCCCACCAACGAATATTTTAATACAAAACAAGGAGATGTGGAATTTGTTATGGCTGTTACAAAATATTTAGTAAATATGGATATCCACTACTCCCACTACATTCACCCATGATGTAAATAACCTTCCACTACTCATCACTATTATGATTGTAACTCCCACACCTCCATAACCCCTCCCCATGATCTTCCCCCATGATCTCAATTGTTAATGCCATGTTTAAGACAATCATTTTGTAACCTTCATATGTAATAGTATAAATAGAGGCATGAAATGTGAGATATGACACACTTGAACACTTGATGAACTAAGAAAGTTATCTCTTCTTCTCTTATTCTACTTATCTTCTTGTTTTATACTGTTACTTTGAGCTAAATTTCTTAATACGTTATCAGCACGACTCTAGCCTTCTCCAAAGTTAAGTGCAATTCTTCATCCGAAAGAAATTAAAATTCCCCAGTTTTCAATGGGATCCAAGATGAGTAATGAAGATTTATGTCTTTTAGATATTGCTACAACTCACACAATATTAAGAAAAAAGAAATTTTTCTCTTATTTGGTTATGAAAAAGGCCTATGTTAATACAATATCCGGTAGTACAAAGTTTATTGAGGGCTCTGGAAGAGCGACCTTATTACTACCTGGAGGAGTGATATTAACTATTGATAATGCATTATATTGTAGTAAGTCTCAAAGAAACTTGTTGAGTTTCAAAGCTATTCGCCAAAACGGCTACCATGTTGAGACATCAAACGAAGGAAAAGTTGAATACCTTTATATTACAACAATAAAAGCAGATAAAAGATATGTGCACGAAAAATTACCCGCATTTTCTTCTGGGTTGTACCACACAAACATTGGTGTGGTTGAATCACATGCCATAGTAAACAAAAGGTTTACTACTTCTAATAATTTTATCATTTGGCATTACCGGTTAGGCCATCCCAGTTCTAACATGATGCGCTGAATAATACAGAATTCAAATGGGCACACATTGAAAAACAAGAAGATTCTTCAATTTAAGAAATTCTCTTGTGCTGCTTGTTCTCAAGGAAAATTGGTTATTAAACCATCAGCAACTAAAGTTGGGATTGAATCCCCTGCATTTCTGGAACGTATACAGGGTGATATATGTGGGCCTATACACCCTCCATGTGGACCATTCAAGTATTTTATGGTCTTGAAAGACACATCTACAAGATGGTCACATGTGTGCTTATTGTCAACTCGTAATATGGCATTTGCGAGATTGTTGTCCCAAATAATAAGGTTAAGAGCACAATTTCTAGATTATGCAATTAAGACAATTCATCTTGATAATGCTGGTGAATTTACATCTCAGGCCTTTACAGATTATTGTATGGCCACTGGAATAAAAGTTGAGCATCCGTTTGCTCATGTTCATACTCAAAATGGTCTAGCAGAATTATTAATTAAACGACTTCAAATAATAGCTAGACCATTGCTAATGAGGACAAAACTTCCCCTTTCAGTGTGGGGACATGCTATTTTGCATGCATCAGCACTTGTGCGCATAAGGCCAACCGGTTATCATAAAGTCTCCCCATTACAGTTGACTTTTAGTCAGGAGCCAAATATTTCCCATCTAAGAATTTTTGGATGTGCGGTATATGTTCTAATTGCTCCACCACAACGTACAAAGATGGGTCCCCAAAGAAGGTTGGGAGTATATGTTGGTTATGAATCTCCTTCTATTATTAAATATTTGGAGCCTATGACAGGAGATTTGTTTACAGCCGGATTTGCTGATTGTCATTTTGATGAATCAGTTTTTCCAACATTAGGGGGATAAAATAAACAACTAGAAAAAATGATAGATTGGAATGTATTATCTCTATCTCATTTGGATCCTCGTACAAATCAATGTGAACAAGAAGTTCAAAAGATTATTTATATGTAAAATGTTGCAAATCAATTGCCATATGCATTTACTAACCTTCCACGGGTTACTAAATCGCATATTCCAGCTGTAAATGCTCCAATTCGAGTTGATGTCCCAGCTGGACAGTATGATGATGCAAATGAGTCTAGGCCATGCCTTAAACGTGGTAGACCAATTGGTTCCAAGGATAAGAATCCCCGAAAAAGGAAAGGAGCAAATGATCAAGTCGATCATAACATGGAGGCAATTGCTCAAGAGGAACATAAAGACATAGCAATTGATAAGACCTCCCAGGGGGTTCTAGTACATGGAAATAATGAAAATGAAGAGACCTCAATAAGTTATGTCTCTACAGGAAAAAGGTGGAACTGAAATAACGTTGTTGTTAACAACAATTTTGCATATAATGTTGCAGTTGAAATAATGCAACAAGATGAGGATCTTGAGCCAAAATCTGTCGATGAATGTAGACAGAGAAATGATTGGCCAAAATGGAAAAACGCAATTCAAGCAGAATTGGCTTCACTCAAAAAACGTAAATTTTTTGGACCAATAGTCTGAACGCCTGAAGGTGTCAAGCCAGTGGGGTGCAAATGGGTTTTTGTGCGTAAATGAAATGAGAAAGGTGAAGTCGTAAGATATAAAGCACGACTTGTGGCACAAGGGTTTTCGCAAAGGCCTGACATTGATTATATGGAGACATATTCTCCTGTGGTAGATGCAATTACCTTTAGGTATCTAATAAATCTGGCAGTCCACGAAAAGCTTGATATGCGGTTGATGGATGTTGTCACAGCCTACTTATATGGCTCACTGGATAATGAAATTTTTATGAAAATCCCTAAAGGATTTAAAGTTCCTGAAGCACATAAAAGTTCAAGAGAAACTTGTTCAATAAAGCTTCAGAAATCCTTATATGGATTAAAGCAATCAGGGAGGATGTGGTACAATCGCCTTAGCGAGTATTTGCTAAAGGGTACAAAAATGACCCTATTTGCCCTTATGTCTTTATTAAGAGGTCTGGATCTGAATTTGTCATCATAGCTGTATATATTGATGACTTGAATATCATTGGCACTTCTAAAGAGCTTCCAAAGGCTATAGAGTGTTTGAAGAAAGAGTTTGAAATGAAAGATCTTGGTAAGACAAAATTTTGTCTTGGCCTACAAATTGAGCATGTACCAAATGGAATTTTTGTCCATCAATCAACATATATTGAAAAGGTTTTAAAGTGATTTTACATGGATAATGCACATCCATTGAGTACCCCCAATGGTTGTGAGATTGCTTGATATAAATAAAGATTCATTTCTGCCTCAAGAAAATGATGAAGAGCTCGTTGGTGATGAAACTCCATATCTTAGTGCAATTGGGACACTGGTGTATCTTGCCAACAATACTCGACCAGATATTGCTTTTGCGGTGAGCTTATTAGCAAGATTCAGCTCCTCCCCAACAAGAAGACATTGGAATGGTGTTAAGCATATATTTAGATATCTTCAGGGAACCATAGATATGGGATTGTTTTATTCTAATGAATTCAAGTCAGAAATGATTGGCTATGCCGATGCAGGTTATTTGTCTGATCCACATAAAGCCCGATCTCAAACAGGATATTTGTTTACATATGGAGGTACTGCTATATCATGGCGTTCAATGAAATAAACAATAGCTGGCACATCTTCAAATCATGTTGAGATAATAGCCATTCATGAAGCTAGTCGGGAATGTATTTGGTTGAGATCAATGACTCAGCATATCCAGGAAATGTGTGGTTTTCTTATGAAAAAGGATAATCCAACAACACTATATGAAGACAATGCTGCTTGTATTTCTCAACTGAAAGGAGGATACATCAACGGAGACAGAAAAAAGCATATTTCACCAAAGTTCTTTTTCACGCACGATCTTCAACAAAATGATAAAATTAATGTTCAACAGATTCGTTCATGTGAAAATTTGGCTGATCTGTTCACTAAGGCTTTACCAACCTCAACATTTGAGAAGTTGAGACAGAAGATTGGAATGCGACGTCTTCGAGAAATAAAGTGATATTTTCATGAGGGGGAGTAACATACACGTTGTACTCTTTTTTCCTTAGCCTAGGTTTTTTCCCACTGGATTTACTGGTAAGGTTTTTAACAAGACAGCAAATAAAACGTTTTATAGATATGTGTACTCTTTTTCCTTCACTAATATTTTTTTTCACAGGGTTTTTTCTTAGTAAGGTTTTAATGAGGCATTTTTTTTGGACATCCAAGGGGGAGTGTTATAAAATATTTAGTAAATATGGATGTCCACTACTCCCACTACTTTCACCCATGATGTAAATAACCTCCCACTACTCATCACCATTATGATTGTAACTCCCACACCTCCATAACCCCTCCCCATGATCTTCCCCATGATCTCAATTGTTAATGCCATATTTAAGACAATTATTTTGTAACCTTCATATGTAATAGTATAAATAGAGGCATGAAATGTGAAATGGGACACACTGGAACACTTGATGAAATAAGAAAGTTATTATCTCTTCTTCTCTTATTCTACTTATCTTCTTGTTTTATATTGTTACTTTGAGATACATTTCTTAATAATGGTTGATTTATTCGACGGCCTCCATTTATTTGAGAAAAAAAACTAAAAACAAACACATGAAAGAAAATCTAGAGAGATAATTATATTAGGACTTTAGCAGTTCATCTCTAAATTTGCAATCTCACTTGACACATGGTTTTTTGGCCCATAACTGTAGCTCATAAATGAGCTCTTGACCGTTTACACTATAAACGAAGTGAAGGGAGATAGTTTTCTTTTATTCTGAAGTAAACAGTTGGCTGGCGAGGATAGTTCGGTGCACTAAGTTGCCGTTATATGTGAGATTTGGGATACACAGTTTTATCCTATAATTTTACAAGAAGTTATTTTCATAGCCCAAACCCGTGACTTCCTGATCACATGATAATAACTTTATCAGTTACGCCAAGACTACTTTTCGTAAAGAGCATGAAAAGCAAAATCGAGAAAAGAGAGATGCATAGGCGCAAGCGGAAGAAATTGATAGGCTTAAAATTGATAGCTTGATTGTGATATTGGTAATATCTTTTCTGTCCTGTAGTTGACGTCCAGTATTGAAGCATATAATAGCAGTATTTTCTTAGTTTCATGGATACTTACTCCAAAAATGGGAGAAAATTATGCATCTATTCCAGAAATTATATTATTTTTGTATACGGGTAAAATCGGGGATAAAGTTATCCTCAATTTTCCTATGAAGAAACAGGAGACGATGTGGGTCATCGTAGGCTCGGGTAAAGCAGAGGGCTCCTCAGATCAGAGCCTCGGGGCTGAATAACGCACCAATATTCGGACATGGCCAAACATGAGCGGAGTCGAGCTCGAGCAAAATAAAGAATCGAGGTTAAAGTAAAGGCGGTTAGAAAGGATAAACGAGGGGCCGAAATATCCGCCATCAACCGGATATTACGACACTAATCTCGCCCGATATCAACTGAGAATCATAATTTACTAAAGAGAAGAATTTTTACCTTATCTAGATTTGTACTAGGATTTAAAACTCTCCTCTATACAAATGAGAGAACCTTTTTATTTTACAACCACTGTTGGCACGTATATCAAAGCAATAAAGTTTATTTTGTCTTCTAGCTATTGTTAAAAGTGTTCTTTAAATAATCAATATCTTTAGATGCAACTAAGCCCAACTCGAGGACTTGATCGGAATCAGTTAAGTGTTCAACTTAAACCAGGTTTAATTGTTCCATCATGTTTGATTTGATAGACTTGTTTTCCTTTAATTTAATTATTTGTTGTTCTTAGATTATTTGTGTTAAATTAAATTGAATATCCTTTAAACCGCGTACAAATTTTAATTGTTATTCATTTTAAGGGTGAACTGTTTGGCACCCACCGTGGGGCCAATGATAATAGTGGTGATTTAATATGAATCTATATAGCACACCCTATTTTACACTTGCTCTTTGAAGTTTGATTTCAGGTCTATTCAAAACATCAAATTCTCAGTCTGCTCACTTGAACGGTGATGCCGAGTCAGGCCACTACGGTGAAAATAATAACGTAGTACGAAGCAATGGCGTGCCCCCTGTTGACCTTAATGGCGTTCCGATCGCTAACCCACACGACGCCAATTCACTGGTTTCCATCAACATCAACCTACCAACTGATCTCGAAAATAGCATTCGCTGGGCACCCTGACCATCGACTCGAGAAGCGCCCGAAGGGGGAGGTGGTTGAGTTAGCTTACGATTGGTTTTTGAAATGTTACAAGCTTAATAAGTGTCAATAGCACAGCTATAGAACCAAAATCATGCACAAAACATGGCCGAACCCGAGCAGGCTGGAGAAGATGCTCAGAGAGAGGAATGGATTATCACAGAACCAGATAAGCTCGGATCTGGAGAGACTTCCAAGGTGATGAAAATTCTCGAATCACTAACGAAATTGTTGGAATCACAAAAACAAGATACATGCAAATGACAAGAAGGTGAAGACTTACAATTCAAGGGTCGACAGATCCAGGGAGCGCCCCCAATACTGAAATGATTGGGTTCCAAAAAGTTTATTCAGAAGCTTTTTCCCCCGCGTATGCCACTTAAGCCAATTTCGAAGAGGTTCCGACTGCATGATATCCCCAAATATAACAGGACCCGATCCATACGAGCATTTACCTTCCTACACGTGTGCGATAAAAGGAAATGACCTCGAAGACAACGAGATAGAGTCGGTGGTGCTGAAGAGATTTAGGAAAGCCTTATCCAAAGGAGCAATGATATGATACCATAACTTACCTCCAAATTCTATTGACTCATTTGCTATGCTTGCAGATGCCTTCGTTAAAGCCCATACCAGCGCTATCAAGGTCGAGACGAGGAAATCAGACCTCTTCAAAGTTAAGCAAAGGGACAACGAAATGCTTAGGGAGTTCGTGTCGAGGTTCCAGATGGAACAGATGGACCTACCCCCGGTTGCAGATGATTGGGCCATTCAGGAGTTTACTCAAGGACTCAACTCCCAAAGTTCTGTTGCTTCTCAATAATTAAAGCAAAACTTGGTAGAATACCCGACAGTTACTTGGGCCAATGTTTACAACAGGTGCTAGTCCAAGGTCAGAGTCGGGGACGACTGTGAGCACGTGATTTTTGCCTCACACGAATTACTCCCAAAGAATTCAAAACAAAATAATTTCTTTTGCTTTGTGTGCAATTTTGTAATTTTTCGTGGTATCTTCAATTATTGTTTGCATTTGTGTGTATGCATGTTTATTTGATCAATTAACAAGAAAACACAAAAATAGGTTGCATTCACATTTAGGATTTAATTTTACGATTTTTAGTTAAATAATAAATTACTTATTTTATAAAATGAAGGAAAAACATAAAAAAGTAATGCACTTTAGTGTTTAATTGTGTGATTTGGTATTTAAGTATTTGTGTTAATTCCTATTTAGAGATGATTGGCGTTGGCTTTATAATTTGATTAGGATTTTTATTTTTTCACAAAATTTTGAAAGAAAAGGAATGAATAGAAAAAAAAAAAGAGTTGAATGAAGAAGAGACTGGATTTGGGCCAAAAATTGAGTGGCCCAAACGAATTTAGCCCAAAATCAACCCCCAACCCGGTCCAAAACTTTGGTACCAGAGACGTTCGAAACGACGTAGTATGTTGAGAATACTACATCGTTTCAATGTCAATCAATCCCAGCCCTCCATTTAATCCCATCCAACGGTCCAAAGACGCCCTCATAACCCAAACCCGACCGCGACTCGTTTTGCATTTGAGACCGATCCGGTCTTCAACTTAACCAAACGATGACGTTTTAACCATCCTCTTCATCTTGGCCGTTGATCTCATTAGATCGAACGGCCTAGATTCGTCCACCCCTCCCGTATATAAGTTCCCAAACAGACCCCGCCCCCCTTAGAACCCCCCCTTCCTTCATCTCTAAACATCAGAGACCAAAACATCCCCAAACCCTAGCCAGCTGCCACCCCTTTCCACCACCCAAAACCCGGCGGCGCCGGCTCTGATGGACGCCAAATTAACACCCTAGCCTCGCCTCAACCTCCCTATTCCAAATATCCAAACACTTCCCCTCGAATCATAGCCAAACGTCTCGAATCTTCAATTGAAGTGTAGTCAAAAACCCTAGCTTACCCAATCGATACCAAAATCACACCTTATAACCACCTCATCACCCTCATCCCAAATCCATACTTAGTTTCCTTCGAATGTTGTTCGAACTTCTTGAATATTATATCATAAACGAACCCTAAAATCCCAAACTCCAAAACATTGATTACATGAAGGTTTGAGGTCGAGATTGACCTTAGTTGGATGTTCTCATTTGGGAGCACTCGATTAAGGACTATCCCGGCCACAAATTCAAGAAAAATTGAAGTTTAATTCGGGACAGTGTTGGAACATTTAGAGGTAAGTTTCTTGATTTTTTAGTTATCCCATTTTTTATTATCTCTTTCTACTCCTTTCTTTGTTTAGAATGTTTATTTGATAGTTTCTATTCTGTGTTTTTTTTAGTTAGCTTATTTTCCGAATTAAAAGTTTGTTTGTTGATGCCGTTTAGTTTTTGTTTTATTGCTCAGTAGGTTAATCTCACATAACAATATTTCTTGAATCATTTCATGCTAATTACGTTTAAAGATTAAAGTTGTTTCATTTTTTCCATTTGGATCTTTGTTGGTTTTAAATATTGAACAGTCTAGGAAATAACTGAATTGGGTTTACCTGGCCCATTAACTTGGGGCAATTGAACCCGGAAGCTGCCTGGCTTCAAAGGGTGATTAATAAGGGTTTCAGAGGATAGTTTAGGAAATTAAGAGATAGGGGCCTGCCAACACTATTTAGTGGTGCACTAATAATGAATTAACAAAAGAAAGGGGGACTGTTGGGTTGGCCTAGTACTTTTACTAATTGGAATCAGAAACATCATAGGTTAACAATAAAAGGTTAAAGGGATACACATAGGGAGGGAATATACAAGCTGGAAAGTAAAAAAAAAAAATACGGGGGTAATAATAAAAGGTCTAGAGGTACAACTGTAAAGAAGGAAAAGGGGCTGGAAAGGGTTTAAGGTTTGGGTATAAATACAGAGGTCTGAAGTTTAAGAAAGGAGAGAGATATACAGAAAGACACACATAGAGTAGATAGACATTAAGAGAGATTAATACATTGAAAACACTCTAAAAACAAGAGAGAGTTTAGACATAGACAGACAAGAAGAAACTGAAAACACATAGAAACAAACATAGAGAGGCTGGAAATCTGAAAGAGAGTTTAAGAGGAAAAAAGAGAGAGACATTCTAAAAATTTTGAAAATAGAGAGAGCTTAATAGTTTTTTTGAAAAAGTATTGAAAGTCATGCTTAATGTTTGCTATTCTGATCTAATTAGCTTGGTTGAAATAATTGAAAACTCGAGGTTTTAGGTTCTGGTTTTGGGAATGAATTGAGTTTGGCTATCTTTGAAGTTGTTGGTTTACGTTTGGTTTTTGTTTACGGTTTCATCAATTCTGGGCACTGTTCATCTGCTTTTCTGCTGCTGCTTGGCTGTTGATCTCACCCCTCTTATTTCTTTACATTTCCAGGTATTGTCCCTTCTTTGGATAAGTAGATTGGAAGAACAAGAATATTGATTTGCTTGAATAACAAATTGGCTGCATTAGTTTGGAAATATGCCACTTCTTCTACTTCTGAAAATCAATTAGATCTTATAATCTGTTTAGTTTCTTTTGTCGTATTTGTTCTTACCTTATTCATGTTGAGTTTGTTGTAAGTTTGGATGAATTATGTGTTTGTTCGCCTGCGGTATAGTTGAATTCAGGTTGTTTGTTGGCATAAAAGGACTTTAAGTTTGTTACTAAGAACTTGAGCAAGATATGTGGATGTGAAGGCATTTATCCATGTTTTATGCCACAATCAATGTTGTTTTAGCCTCAGTTTATCTTTGAGTGTATTAAGAAGTGTCAAGTAGTGGAGTTGGTTAAAGAAATGATCCCATCATGCTAATGAGTTGTGTTTAATCTGTTTCTGTTACATGTGGGTGTTCAAGGTTGTCATGGCTCTAAGCAATTACCTTGATTCACACTTGGGTTTGCTAATCTCATTTTGATTGTTAGTTCCTAGCTTCTCTCAATAGTCTGATTTTCTCGTTTATATACTTTGGGATCGAATTAATTTTCGACTTGTTGGGATCTCGTGTTGTCGTAGTACCATTACGTCGCATTTGTACTTAGTAGTGAGGAAAACTAGATGTAGCATTCTTTGTTGGTGCAGGAGGCTAGTGGAAAAAATCTAGAAAAACCAAAAGCCAAAAAATGATACCACAGATCGAGGATTAAATGACACTCCCACCAATAAGACTTCTAAGAAGCATAACACACAGGTTAATAGCCCGAATTCTCAGAATGTTCGTAGAAATACAGGTTGCAAAAACGAGGCTAAATCATAGAAGCGCTGAATTCTAGAACAAACAAATACTTTGAGTGGAATATTAATCAACATAAAAAGCATTTTTTTGTATCTATGTGAAATATTAAGATTGAAACATTAACCAGACGACAGGTCTGACGAGTTGCTTATGCCCAACATGCCCTCTTTTTTTTTTTTGAAGAATTAATACTAGGGGATTGTATTCATGGAACTACAACAGTGCTTGTTATTGCTTCTGACATTTTGGTTTATGTATATATGGTGAGATATGCTAATAATAGAGTAAGCTCTTTCACATTAATTCCATTTTTTATAATTCACGGCCCTCATTAATATTGTATTGATCCTTATAATTCGAGGCGAGCTGTTTAGCTAATTTTCACGGACCTTGTAAAGTTGCAAATGCGAAATTGCTTTTGGCGCGTTAGTTTAATAATATTACCTTCTTAAATTCGAGTGCGCATTTATGTGACCCAAATCCAAATCTCAACAATGTCGAAATATGTTAAAGACCGCGGGTGCATTTATGCCACGTGGTTCAAGACATGTTTTAACAGTGTTGCAATATTCTTAAAATTGAATAAAAGCGGCTAAAGAGTTAAATTGCACATAGGTTCAAAATGTTTAAAATCAGATAATTAGGCCATTTATAACAGTTGAGCGATCGTGCTAGAACCACGGAGCTCGGGAATGCCTAACACCTTCTCCCCGGTTAACAGAATTCCTTACTCGGATTTCTGGTTCGCGGACTGTAATACAAAGTCATTCTTTCCTTGATTCGGGATTTTAAACTGGTGACTTGGGACACCATAAATCTCCCAAGTGGCGACTCTGAATCCTTAAAATAATAATCCCGTTTCGATTGTCCTTTAATTGAAAAAACTCCTTTATACCCTGGGTGCAGTGAAAAATGAGGTGTGACAACGACCAGCTGGGACCTCCAACGGGGTCTGTTTACCACAATAGAGTGAATGACATGTTTAAAAGAATTGTGAACCCCCAGATTGGTACCAGCCATACAGCTCAGATAGAAGGGGAAACGGACCCGGTCGCCACCCAACCAGGAATGATAGGAGAAGTGACCAAGGTCCTAGAAACCAATGAGTAGGAATAGTTTTGACGGATCACTCGGGGGAAGAGAATCACCGAGACTATCAGGAAATAACTTCGACGTGGATACATCGGGTATAGTATCGGACATCGGTCGTATCAAGAGGACCAAATGGCCAAGTCCACTCCAGTCTGATTTTGCACAGAGGGATCACAACTTGATATGTAATTATCACGGTACTCATGGTCACAGGATTGAGGATTGTTGATAGCTAAGGGAAGAAGTGGCTCGTCTATTAAACAATGGGCATCTTAGGGAATTACTAAGTAAGTGAGCCCAAAATTATTTCAAAAATAGGGACGCCAACAAACAAATTGAGCAGTAAGAACCTCAACATGTGATCAACATGATCATCGGTGTAGTAGATGTCCCATAAAGATCAATGATAAAATTCACCAAAGTTTCTATCAAAAGGGAAAAGTGCACTCGAGACTACATTTCGAAGGGGTCCATATAGCTCAACGATGAGGACGCCAAGGGCATCATTCAACCTCACAACGATGCATTAGTAATATCTGTACTTATTAATAAATCTCGAGTTAAGTGTGTGTTAATTGATCCAGTTACTCGGTCAATATCATCCGATGGAGAGTCGTGGAACGATTAAGGTTATTAGACAAAATCGTACCAATAGTACGAGTATTGAACGGGTTCAACATTGCATGCGAGGCAACAAAGGGTGGAATAACCCTACTAGTAAAATCGACCGGGACCACTTATAAAACAAAAAATTATGTAATCAAGGGGGACATGAGATACAATGCCTTGTTTGGGAGGCCATGATTCCACATCATGAGAGCGATGCGTTCGACCTTGCATCAGGCATTGAAGTTTCCAACATCAGGCGGAATAAAAACAGTTTAGTGGGAATAATCGTCCGCAAAGTAGATGTTGCTATCGAGGAAGTGATCCCAGTGCCCGCACTCACAACATCAAAAAGTGAGGGACAAGCTGAAGAGAAATACACCAAATAGAAATCACCGATCCCGACCCCCGATCGGAGCAACTGGATAAACACTCAATGAATGAGAAAGATGAATTCGGAGTCCCGAGGTCCTTCATATCACCCGATAATATCGATGCCTCTAAGTCGATAATAGAGGAACCAGAACAGTTCATACTGATTGAGTATCTACTAGAAAGAAAGGTCAGGAAAAATATTATTGATTTCCTTAAAGCTACTGCCAATTGTTTTGCCTGGTCCTACTAAGATATGACAAGGATCTCGACGGAGGTGACAACTTACAAATTCAGCTTGCATTCAAAGTTCCATCGGGTCAAACATTGGAGGAGGCCACAATCTAAAATTAGACATGCATTCATCAAAGACGAGATATCTAAACTCTTGAAAATAGGTTCCATTCGGGAAGTTAAATAACCGAATTGGCTAACGTAGTGGTCGTGCCTAAAAAGGAAACAAGCTTAGAATGTGTATAGATTATACTTGAACAAGGCATGCTAGAAGGATTCATTTCCTTTGCCTAACAACGACCGAATGATCGATGCAACGATTGGGCACAAGATTTAAATTTTCTCAATGCCTATTCTGGGTACAACCAAATACGGATGTACCCGATTACCAGGAAAAGACTTTTTCTATAACTAAATTCGGCATCTATTGTTATAACGTGATGATGTCTGGATTAAAAAAGGCAGTGCCACATATCGACACCTAGTTAATCGAATATTCGAGGAACAAATAGAAAAATCAATGGAGGTTTATATTGATGATATGTTAGTTAAGTCCCTGCGAGCAGAGAACCATTTGAAACATTTGCAGGAAACCTTCGACATACAACATGAAGTTGAACCTGGAGAAGTGTGCCTTCGAAGTCGGCTCGGGCAAGTTCCTCGGTTTCATGGTATCTAACCGGAGAATAGAGATCGACCGGATAAGATAAAATCCATAGAAGATATCGTTGTAGTTAATAACCTCAAGACGGTACAAAGACTGACCAGACGGAATGCCCTGTTGGGCCGATTTATTTTAGGGTCATCGAATAAAAACCACCAATTTTTCTCATTACTAAAGAAGAAGAACGACTTCACTTAGACCTCGGAATTCAACAGGCTTTAGAAGAACTCAAACGATACCTATCAAGCCCTCTTTTGCTGCACATTTGAAGGCCAACGAGCATTTATACCTCTACTTGGCAGTTTTTGAGGTTGCGGTAAGTGGTGTCTGGTACGGGAAGAAGAAGGTATGCATATCCCTATCTATTATGTTAGTAGAACCCTAGGTTATGCCGAAAGGAGGTGCCCGCACTTAGAGAAATTAGCGCTTTCCTTATTAAGCGCATCGAGAAAACTAAAATCATACTTTCAATATCACCCTGCATGTGTCGTGACCTCGTATCTACTAAGGAATGTTATGCTTAAATCGGAGATCTCGGGTCGACTCGAAAAATAGGCTATAGAAGTTAGCTGGTATAATATTGAGTACAAACCCTAAACTGCTATAAAATCTCAGATTTGACAGACTTCATGGCCGACTTTACGCCGGTCCTGATCCTTGAGGTCGAGAAAGAATTATAACTTCCCTCGGGGACTAGCTCAGGGTCTAGACCCTATTTACAGACGGTGCTTCTAACTCGAAAGGGTCCGGATTGGGAATCGTATTAATCACGAGCAATGTAATTTGTCAGTCTATTAGAACTGTAAAATTGACTAACAACGAAGCCGAATATGAGGCTATGATTGCAGGTCTAGAACTGGCTAAGAGCCTGGAGGCTGAGGTGATCGAAGTAAATTGTGACTCCCTCCTTGTTGTTAACAAAGTCAACGAGATATTTGAAATAAAAGAAGACCGAATGTGGAGATACTTGGATAAGCTGCAAGTTATATTACATCAATTCAAGGAAGGGACACTACAACATGCACCCCGATATCAGAATAATGAGACTGATACGTTGGCTAATCTAGGGTCGTTAGTCGACTGTCACGACCGTAACCCCAAACCCGATCGTGATGGCACCTCTTGTGAAGACAAGGCTATCCAATTAAATGAAATCTCTATTTTAAATAGTTAAATAGCATAATAATAGTCTACACATGGTTTAATAACACGAAATAGCAGAAATACGGATAACAAATACGGAAAACCAGCCCTACACAGCCCTAACCAGGGTGTCACAAGTCATGAGTAACTATGAATCCTGATACAAGTCTACAAAATGCAATATTTGGTACAACTGTTTGAAAAACATAGAAACAATAAAATAAGGGAGACACGGGGGCTGCGGACGCCAACAACTACCTCGTAGTCACCGAAACACCACCTGGACTAGAGGAATCAATACTTCGGAGCGGGACCAACAACGCCTGAATCCGTACACACGGTGCAGGGAGTAATGTGAGTACTCCGACCCAGTGAGTAAAAAATATAAATAATGTCTGAAAGTAAGAAATCACATAAAGCACAAGGCATTCTATAATGAAGCAGCAAACATCATTTGAAAACAGTAAATCCATGGAAATCAAGTAAAATCCCCTTTTTAACAGTTAAAAATAGGTAATTGACAGGTAAATAATGTGAAATAAACAAATAGAAGTTCGCCCCTCAGGCACAGTAATAGCAAATCCTCCCCTCGGGCAATATCTCAGAATAGTACCAGCTCCTAAGCTCGGGCTCAATCTCAGAACAATACCAATCCCTCATGCTCAATCTTACATCACAATGGATACCCACACTCACTGGGGCTGTACAAACTCCGGGAGGGGCCACTTACGGCCCAAGTGCAATCACAAGCCACCTCGTGGCATCAAATCTAGGCCCTCAGCTTCATATCAATCAAGCCACCTCGTGGCGTATATGTGTATCCCAGTCCCTCGGCCTCATATCAGTATCAGTGTATCCTCACATCTAGGACCTTAGCCTTACTTAGTCCGAAAATCATCACAAGCCCCTCGGGCATTAGTAAAATAGTATTCCTCAGCCCAAAACATCATTTAAAATATCATTTAAGTCTCAAAACTGAGTAAAAATGGCCGAGTAGTAAAACAGTGAAAAATAACATGACTGAGTTCAAGTGATAAGTCCAAACAGTGAGGAAATAGTGATAAAAATCCCCGAAGGATTCAAATAGTTGGCACGAAGCCCAAATATGACAATCGGTCCAAATCATGATGATAACAAATAAGTCTCAGTCAAATACGCGAAAAAATCATCAAACGGGACAGACCAAGTCACAATCCACAATAGTATACAACCCCACGCTCGTCATCAAGCGCATGTCTCACCTCAATATAGCACTACGATGTGCGAATCCGGGGTTTCAAACCCTCAGAGCATCATTAACAATCATTACTCACCTCGAACCAGCTAAATCTTTAGCTCGCGACGCCTTTTCCCCTAGAATCGGCCTCCACGCGCATCAAATCTATCCAAAGCCAGAACGAATACGTCACACTATGCTAAGGAAATAAAGCCCAAGCGAAAACAATCGAAAAAACCAAAAAATTCCAAAATTAGCAAAACTCGAGCCCCGGGCCCGCCTCTCAAAACTCATAAATTTTTACATCAACAGGTTCCTTATCTCCCCACGAGTTCGTACATACCAAAAGTTCTCAAATCTGACCCCAATTGTTCCTCCAAATCCCCAAATCAAAATCCCAAAATTCCAAGCCCTAGTTCTCCCATTTTAGCTTAGGTTTCCATGATTTGCTAGGTAGATTTTACAATAGGATCGAGTTTTAAGTTCAAAAATCTTACCTCCAATCGATTCCCCTTGAATCCCACTTTAATCTCTACCAAGAAGCTCTCAAAATGATCAACTATGAGTGAAAATAGACCCAAAATCGCGGATGAAATGAATTACAACATTCTGCCCAGGTCTGACTCCTCCTCCATCGCGATCGCGGCACTTCCCTCGCGATCGCGAAGAAAAAATATTCGACTCCTCAAAATAACTCTATGCGATATTGTAACACCCATCGCGATGATTCCTCAATTCTTATCTTTCACGAATGCGTACCTCCTCTTGCGAATGCGAAGAAAAATGCGATCTCAGACCAGTTGACCAAAAAAGACCCTATGTGATTGTGACTACACGCACGTGAACGCAATACACAACCCTCTCACTCTATGCGATTGCAGGACCCATTTTGCGAACGCGATGAACACTCAGACAACCTCCTCAAATCCTACTACGCGATCGCGAGTCTCCCTACGCGATCGCAAAGGGCAAAAAATCCCGCACAGCTGAACCTGCAATTTTTCTGCAATTTTCCAACTTCAAATGATCCAAATGACTACCCGAAACTCACCCGAGGCCCCCGGACCTCAACCAAAGGCATCAACACATCCTAAAACCTTATTCAAATTTATTCCAATCATCAAAACACCTTAAACAACATCAAATTACTCAAAACACATCGGATTCAAGCCTAAGTTTCTAAAATCTTCCGAAATACGCTTTCGATCAAAAACCCAACCAAACCACGTCTGAATGAACTGAAATTTTACACACACATCCCAAATGACATAACGAAGCTACTATAGCTCTCGAAATTCCATAAAGACCCCCAGATCAAAATCTCACCTACCAACCAAAAATCACCAAAATATCAACTTCGCCAATTCAAGCCTAATTCTACTCCGGACCTCAAAAACCTATTCCGATCACACCCTAAGTCACAAATCAGCTCCCGAAGCTAACTGAACCATCAGAACTCACATCCGATCCCTCTAATATATAAGTCAACATCCGGTTGACTTTTTTAACTTAAGCCTTCATAAAAGAGACTAAGTGTCTCAAACCTTATCAAAAATCATTCCGGCCTCGATCCGACCAACCCGATACCACAAAAAACGATTAACGAAGCATAAAGAAGTAGAAATAGGGGAAACGGAGCGATAACTCATGAGACGACTGGCTGGGTCGTCACATCCTCCCAACTTAAATAAACGTTCGTCCTCGAACGAGTCAAGAAACATACCTGAAGCCTCAAACAGGTGGGGATATCTGCTCCGCATCTCTCGCTCGGTCTCCCAGGTAGCCTCCTCCACGGGCCGACATCTCCACTTCACCTTTACTGAAGCTATATCCTTTGACCTCAACTTTTGAACATGATGACCCAAAATAGCTACTGGCTCCACACCATAAGTTAAATCATCCTTCAACTGAACCGTGCTGAAATCCAGAACATAAGACGGATCCCCAATATACTTCCGGAGCATAGAAACATGAAATATCGGATGCACACTCAACAAGCTAGGTGGCAAGGCAAGCTCATAAGTCACCTCCCCAATCCTCTGAAGCACCTCAAATGGTCCTATAAACCGCTGACTCAACTTCCCTTTCTTTCCAAATCTCATAGCACCCTTCATGGGTGAAACCTTAAACAGAACTTTCTCGCCAACCAATTAAGACACACCTCGAACCTTCCTGTCAGCATAACTCTTTTACCTCGAGTGCGCTATACAAAGCCTCTCTTGAATCACCTTTACTTTCTCCCATGCATCTTGTACCAAATCAGTCCCCAACAGCCTATCCTCACCGGGATCGAACCAACAAACTAGAGATCTACACTGTCTCCTATACAAAGCCTCATATGGAGCCATCTGAATAATCGACTGGTAGCTGTTGTTATAAGTAAACTCTGCGAGCGGTAGAAACTGATCTCATGACCCTCTGAAGTCAATAACACAAGCACGCAACATGTCCTCTAATATCTGAATGGTACACTTGGACTGCCCGTCCATCCGAGGATGAAAAGCTGTGCTCAACTACACCTGAGTACCCAACTCTCGCTGAGCAGACTTCCAAAATTGTGAAGTAAACTGAGTGCCTCGATATGAAATGATGGAAACTTGGACACCATGCAACCGAACAATCTCCTGAATATTTATCTCTGCCAACCGCTCTGAAGAATAAGTAGTACAAATAGGAATGAAAGACGTAGACTTGGTCAGCCTATCCACAATCACCCAAATAGAATCAAACTTCTTCAAATTCTGAGAAAGTACAACAACAAAATCTATAGTGATCCTCTCCCACTTCCACTCAGGAATAACCATCTGCTGAAGTAAGCCATCCGGTCTCTGATGCTCATATTTCACCTACTGATAATTGAGACACCGAGCTACAAATCCCACAATATCTTTCTTCATTCTCCGCCAACTGTAATACTGTCTAAGATCCTGGTATATCTTCGCGGCTCCTGGATGAATAGAATACCGCGAGCTATGGGCCTCCTCCAAAATCAACTCCCGAAGCCCATCCATATTGGGCACACAAATCCGGCCCTGCATCCTCAACACTCCATCATCACCAATGGTCACATCTCTAGCATCATCATGCTGAACTCTGTCCCAAAGGACAAGCAAATGCGGATCATCATACTGGCGCTCTCTGATGCAATCATATAAAGAAGGCCAAGATACCACACAAGCCAATACCCGATTGGGCTTAGAAATATCCAACCTCACGAACTGATTAGCAAAAGCCTGAACATCAACTACAAGATGTCTCTCCCCAACTGGAATATATGCCAAACTTACCATACTCACTGCTTTTCGGCTCAAAGCATCGGCCACCACATTGGCCATTACCGGATGGTACAATATAGTGATATC
Source organism: Nicotiana glauca (assembly GCA_026770625.1). Taxonomy (NCBI): domain Eukaryota; kingdom Viridiplantae; phylum Streptophyta; class Magnoliopsida; order Solanales; family Solanaceae; genus Nicotiana; species Nicotiana glauca. Next base: position 59,202 of record MU720930.1, read on the forward strand.
ATAATCCTTAAGCAACTCCAACCATCTCCGCTGCCTCAAATTAAGATCCTTTTACTTGAACAAATGCTGAACACTGTGATGATCAGTGAATACCTCACAAGACATGCCATATAAGTAATGCCTCCAAATCTTCAATGCGTGAACTATGGCAGCCAACTCTAAATCATGAATGGGGTAGTTCTTCTCATGGGGTTTCAACTGACGAGAAGCATATGCAATAACTCTAACCCACTGCATCAACACTCAACCAATCCCTACTCTCGAAGCATCACAATACACGGTATATGAACCTGAAGCTGATGGCAACACTAACACTAGATCCGTGGTCAAAGCTGTATTGAGATTTTGAAAGCTCTCCTCACACTCGTCCGACCATACAAATGAAGCACCCTTCTGAGTCAACTTGGTCAAGAGTGATGCGATAGATGAGAATCCCTGAACAAACCGGCGATAATAGCCTGCCAAATCAAGAGAACTACAAATCTCAGTAGCTGAGGACGGTCTGGGCCAACTCTGCACCACCTCTATCTTCTTTGGGTCAAACTGAATACCCTCACTAACACTACATGTCCCAAGAATGCCACTGAACTGAGCCAAAACTCACACTTGGAGAACTTTGCATAAAGCTTCTCCTCCCTCAATCTTTGCAGCACAACCTCAAATGCTCCGCGTGCTCCTTATGACTACGTGAATATACCAGAATATCATCAATGAAGACTATAACAAATGAGTCAAGATAAGGCCGGAACACACTGTTCATCAAATGCATGAACACTGCTGGGGAATTGGTTAACCCAAAAGACATAATCAGGAACTCATAGTGACAATATCTGGTCCTAAAGGCTGTCTTAAGAATATCCGAATCCCTGATCTTCAACTGGTGATAACCCGAATGGAGATCAATCTTGGAGAATGTCCTCGCTCCCAAAATCTGGTCGAATAAATCATTAATGCGAGGCAAAGTATACTTGTTCTTAACTGTTACTTTGCTCAGTTGCCTATAATTGATGCACATTCTCATTGTGCCATCCTTTTTCTTTACAAAAAGAACCGGCACACCCCAAAATGACATACTAGGCCGGATTTCCTGAAGCTTCTCCTTTAACTCTTTCAACTCTGCTAGTGCCATACGATACGGCGGAATAAAATTGGGTTGAGTGCCCATCACCAAGTCAATATCAAAATCAATATCCCTATTCGGCGGCATGCCCGATAGGTTTGCAGGAAATACATCAAGGAAGTCCCTCACAACTGGAACATAATTAATACTGGGAGCCTCAGCTCCGACATCCCTCACAAAGGCAAGATACGAGAGACAACCCTTCCTAACCATACGCTGGGCCTTCAAGAAAGAGATCACTCTACTAGGAACATAATCAATCACACCACGCCACACGATCCGCGGTACACCCGGTATAGCCAAAATGACTATCTTAGCATGACAGTCTAGAATAGCACGACATGAAGATAACCAATCTATGCCCAAAATGACATCGAAATCCACCATACTCAGTAATAAAAGATCAACTCGGGTCTCTAGAACCCCAATAGTCACCATACATGACTGGTAAACACGATCTACAACAATAGTATTGCCCACCGGGGCAGATACATGAACAGGTAAAGCAAGAATCTCACGGGGCATTCCCAAATAAGGAGCAAAGTACGATGACACATAAGAAAAGGTGGATCTGGGATCAAACAATACAGAGGCATCTCTGTGGTAGACTGAAACAATAACTGTAATAACAGCATCAGAAACAGTAGCATTGGATATAACTGGAACAACATAGAAATAGGCCTGACCGCCCCCTAATTGACCTCCCTCTCTGGGGTGACCCCTGGCTGACTGACCTCCACCCCTAACTGGATGAGGGGTGGTGGCGAAGAAACTAACATTGAAGCTGAAGGCCGACCCCTCTGCTGGGATGAACTAAAAGCACGACAAGGATAATAACTCCATATGTGGCCCATCTCGCCACACTCATAACAACTCCCGGGTGATGGAGAAGGGGACTGAAGGTAACCCTTTGCACTGGAGTGACTAGCAGATGCACCTGGCATAGAAGAACACTGAACCAACGGAGCACGGGAAGAACTCTGAGCTAGAAGGGCACTAAGTGATGATTGGCCCTGTTGAGATCCCTGATAACCATGACACAAAGATGCCCCATGATAACCTGGGAGAGCTGACTGAGCAGGCCTGAATGAATGACCTCTACCATGCTGAAACTGGCCCCTCGAAGGAGCACCACTATAACTGCCCGATCCTCGAGGCCTCTTGGCCTCTCTCTCCTCTCGCTCCTGTTGGCGAACTGACTCAATCTCACGGGCGATATCAACCACCTCCTCAAATGTAGCACCAGATACCCTCTCTCGGGTCATAAGAATACAGAGCTGATAAGTATACCATAAATAAATCTCCTAATCTTCTCTCGATCTGTCGGAACCAACCAGATGGCATGACGAGCCAACTCAAAAAACCTCGACTCATATTGTGACACAGTCATCTCCCCCTATCACAACCACTCAAACTGTCTGCACAGCTCCTCTCTACGGTACTACGGCACACATTTCTCTAGGAAGAGAACGGAAGACTGCTGCCAAGTAAGGGGGCTGCACCAACAGGCCTATGACTTTCATACGCCTCCCACCAAGTGAAGGCAACCCCAAAAAACTGAAAGGTGGTAAATGCTACACCACTAGTCTCAAGAATCCCTGTTGTACGGAGCATCCGCTGGCACTTGTCCAAGAAACCCTGGGCATCCTTGCCTTCTGCACTGCTGAATGTCGGAAGTTGGAGTCTACCAAACCTCTCAAGTCGACGTTGCTCATCATCCGGCATAACTGGCACCACAAACTCCTGAGCTGGTGCAACCGGTAGGCCTGGGGGTACCCCCAGTGTCTGGAGCCCCTGCACAACCTGATCAGGTGTGCGAGCAACGGGGGTCTGGATCCCTCCCCCGGTCTGTGAAGTAGCTACGTTCGTAGTAGCTGAAACCACCTGAGCCAAACTGGTACACACTGACAAGATCTGAGCTAAAACCTCCTGAAGGCCTGGAATCACAATAGGCACGACTGGTGCCTGAACTGGTGCTGCTGGAGCATCCATAGCTGGAGCCTGATCTTGAGCTGGGTCAGCTGGTGGATCAACAGGTGCTGCCCTCACTGCTCTGCCTCTCCTACGACCACGACCGCGTCCATGGCCTCAGCTGGTTGCATTGGTGGTCGTCCACCCCTTCCGATAGCTCGTGTCCTCACCATCTATGAGAGAATAGAATAACAGAAGTTTAGTACTAGGACCAACAAGTTCGCACGATAAGAATTTCAAGAATATGAAATTTTTCCTAAAGGTTCTGCAACCTCTCGAGGATAAATACAGACGTCTCGGTATCGATCCGCGAGACTCTACTAAACCTACTCATGACTCGCGAGACCTATGTAACCTAGGCTCTGATTCCAACTTGTCACGATCCAAACCCCGAACCTAGTCGTGATGGCGCCTCTCATGAAGACAAGGCCAGCCAATTAAAAGAAATCTCAGTTTTAAACAGTTAAATAGCATAATAAAGTCTACACATAGTTTAATAGCATGAAATAGCGAAAATACGGATAACCAGCCCGACATAGCCCTAACCGGGGTGTCATAAGTCATGAGCAATGATGAATCCTGATACAAGTTTACTAAATGCAATATCTGGTACAACTGTTTGAAAAACATAGACACAATAAAATAAGGGAGACACGGGGCTGCGGACGCCAACAACTACCTCGTAGTCTCTGAAACACCGCCTGGACTGGAGGAATCAGCACTCCGGAGCGGGACCAATAATGCCTGAATCTGCACACACGATGCAGGGAGTAATGTGAGTACTCCGACCCAGTGAGTAGCAAATATAAATAATGACTGAAAGTAAGAAATCACATAAAGCATAAGGAATTCTATAATAAAGCAACAGACATCATTTGAAAACAGTAAATCCGTGGAAATCAAGTAAAATACCCCTTTTAACAGTTAAAAATAGGTAATTGATAGGTAAACAATGTGAAATAAACAGATAGAAGTTTGCCCCTCGGGCACAGTAATAACAAATCCGCCCCTCGAGCAATATCTCAGAATAGTACCAACCCCTCGGGCTTAATCTCAGAACAATACCAGCCCCTCGGGCTCAATCTCACATCATAATGGGTACCTGCGCTCATTGGGGGTGTACAGACTCCGGGAGGGGCCCCTTACGGCCCAAGCGCAATCACAAGCCACCTCATGGCATCAAATCTAGGCCCTCGACCTCATATCAATCAAGCCACCTCGTGGCGTATATGTGTATCTCAGGCCCTCGGCCTCATATCAGTATCAGTGTATCCTCAATATTAGGCCCTCGGCCTTACTTAGTTCGAAAATCATCACAAGTCCCTCGGGCATTAGTAAAACAATATTCCTCATCCCAAAACATCATTTAAAATATATTTTATGTCTCAAAACTGAGTAAAAATGGCTGAGTAGTAAAATAGTGGAAAATAACATGACCGAGTTCAAGTAATAAGTCCAAACAGTGAGGAAATAATGATAAAAATTCCCGAAGGGTTCAAATAGTTGGCAATCAGCCCAAATATGGCAATCAGCCCAAATCATGATGATAACAAATAAGTCTTAGTCAAATACGCGAAAAAATCATCAAACGGGACAGACCAAGTCACAATCCCCAATAGTATACGACCCCATGCTCGTCATCAAGCGCGTTTCTCACCTCAATATAGCACTATGATGTGCAAATCCGGGGTTTCAAACCCTCAGAGCATCATTTACAATCATTACTCACCTCAAACCGGCTAAATCTCTAGCTTGCGACGCCTTTGCCCCTCGAATAGGCCTCCACGCGCTTCGAATCTATCCAAAATCAGAACGAATATGTCACACTATGCTAAGGGAACAAATCCCAAGCAAAAACAATCGAAAAAGACCAAAAATCCCAAAATTATCAAAACCCGAGCCCCGGGCCCACTTCACAAAACTTACTTTTTTTTACATCAACGGGTTCCTTATCTCTCACGAGTTCGTACATATCTAAAGTTCTCAAATCCGACCCTAATTGGTCCTCCAAATCCCCAAATCAAAATCCCAAAATTCCAAGCCCTAGTTCTCCCATTTTAGCTTAGGTTTCCATGATTTTCTAGGTAGATTTTACAATATGATCGAGTTTTAAGTTCAAAATTCTTACCTCCAATCGATTCCCCTTGAATCCCACTTTAATCTCCACCAAGAAGCTCTCAAAATGATCAACTATGGGTGAAAATAGACCTAAAATCGCGGATGAAATGAATTATAACATTCTGCCCAGGTCTGACTCCTCCTTCATCGCGATTGCGGCACTTCCCTCGTGATCGTGAAGAACAAATATTCAACTCCTCAAAATAACTCTATGCGATCGCGCAACACCCATCGTGATGATTCCTCAATCCTTACCTTTCACGAATGCATACCTCCTCCTGCGAACGCGAAGAACAACGCGACCTCAGACCAGTTGACCAAAAAAAACCTACGCGATCGCGGCTACACGCACGCGAACGCGATACACATCCCTCGCACTGTACGCGATCACGGGACCCACTTCGCGAATGCAAAGAACATTTAGACATCCTCCTCAAACCCTACTATGCGATCGTGAGGCTCCCTACGCGATCGCGAAGAATAAAAAGTCCCGCACAGCTGAACCTGCAATTTTTCTGCAATTTTCCAACTTCAAATGATCCGAATGACTACCCGAAACTCACCCGAGGCCCCCGGGACCTCAACCAAAGGCACCAACACATCCTAAAACCTTATTCAAACTTGTTCCAATCATCAAAACACCTCAAACAACATCAAATTACTCAAAACACATCGGATTTAAGCCTAAGTTTCTAAAATCTTCCGAAATATGCTTTCGATGAAAAACCTAACCAAACCACGTCCGAATGACCTGAAATTGTGCAAACACATCCCAAATGAGGCAACGAAGCTACTACAACTCTCAGAATTCCATTCCGACCCCCAGATCAAAATCTCATCTACCAACCGGAAATTGCAAAACATCAACTTCGCCAATTCAAGCCTAATTCTACTCCAGACCTCCAAAACCCATTCCGATCACACCCTTAGTCGCAAATCACCCCCCGAA
>MU720930.1:66343-115628 GCA_026770625.1 Nicotiana glauca
CCTTGAATTCCTCTTTAATCTCCACTAAGATGCTCTCAAACTGATCAATTATGGGTGAAAATAGACCCAAAATTGCGGATGAAATGACTTATAACATTCTGCCCACGTCTGACTCCTCCTTCATCGTGATCGCGACACTTCCCTCGTGATCGCGAAGAACAAATCTTCAACTCCTCAAACCAACTCTATACGATCGTGTAAGACCCATCCCAATTGCGATGATTCCTCAATACTTACCTTTCACGAACGTGTACCTCCTCCCGCGAACGCGAAGAACAACACGACCTTATACCAGTTGACCAAAAAGACCCTATGCGATTGCGACTACACGCACGCGAACGCGATACACAATCCTATCACTCTACGCGATCGTGGGACCCACTTCGCGAACGTGAAGAAAACTCAGAAAGCCTCCTCAAATCCTAATACGCGATCGTGAGGGTCCCTACGCGATCGCAAAGGGCAAAAATCCTGCACAGCTGAACCTGCAATTTTTCTGCAATTTTCCAACTTCAAATGATCCGAATGACTACCCGAAACTCACCCGAGGCCCCCGGGACCTCAACCAAAGGCACCAACACATCCTAAAACCTTATTCAAACTTGTTCCAATCATCAAAACACCTCAAACAACATCAAATTACTCAAAACACATCGGATTTAAGCCTAAGTTTCTAAAATCTTCCGAAATATGCTTTCGATGAAAAACCTAACCAAACCACGTCCGAATGACCTGAAATTGTGCAAACACATCCCAAATGAGGCAACGAAGCTACTACAACTCTCAGAATTCCATTCCGACCCCCAGATCAAAATCTCATCTACCAACCGGAAATTGCAAAACATCAACTTCGCCAATTCAAGCCTAATTCTACTCCAGACCTCCAAAACCCATTCCGATCACACCCTTAGTCGCAAATCACCCCCCGAAGCTAACCGAACTATCGAAACTCACATCCGAGCCCTCTAACACATAAGTCAACATTCGGTTGACTTTTCCAACTTAAGCCTTCATAAAAGAGACTAAGTTTCTCAAACGTTATCAAAAATCATTTTGGACTCGATCTGACCAACCCAATACCATAAAACACAGATAATGAAGCATAAAGAAGTAGAAATAGGAGAAACGGAGCGGTAACTCATGAGACGACTGGCCAGATCATCACATCGACTCTAATGAGTTCAATTCCAGAGTGGTAGTGCAATTAATGAAATCAGTGATAGAGGAAGGTATGCTGCAGTAAACTCAACAAGCTTGACTTAGGATTGGAGAAACAAGCACATAGAATACCTTCAGAAAGGTAAATTGCCATCAAATCCCAAAGAATTGAGGGCTTTATGAACTAAGGCTATCAGGTTTATCTTGGTTGGAGGAAAACAATATCGATGATAAACTGGGGACTGCTACCCGAAAAGAAGATCAAAAAATTCTTGCTACTAAATCTCGGAGGCACCGACCTATTAGTCAGGTCCTAAACATGGAAGGCTACGACCAACTTAATGTATGAAGCCTTTAGAGCTTCGACTACAACGTATAAACGACTCGGAGACGTATGAGTCTGTACATAAAAAGCAAGGCCCTTACACATTTTTTAATCCACAAAAAGATTACTTTAGACCCGGTCAAATTACTCAGTCTAGAATTACGTCCATGAAAAGAGCCACCTTTGGCAAAGAATAATTGTGTCCGATTAAAACGTTCAAATATTTTAACAAAGGCTTCATTTTTTATCGAATCCTCCGAAGTCAAAGCAACTCAGAGCTATTACTTGATTTAGGCCTCATTCGGGCTTTGGAGGATTGGATAGCTTAAGAAATGTTAATTCTCTGCTAAAGCATCGATGGCATATTATCCAAAATGCAAGTTATAAGTCTTAAACATAAGCAAATACCGAAAAGTAAAGGACACAATATATATATATATATATATATATATATATATATATATATATATATATATTTATATCAAAAGTTATTTACAGAGGTGCTATGAAACGACCCCAATATGTAGCTGCAAGAAAAAATGAAAAATAAACTGAGGCATTTCCTGCCTAGTCTTCATCACAGCACGAATTGCTACCCCAACCATCAGGCTGGTATCTCGCTCTGGCCTCGGCTTCGAGCCTCTTCGCCTCCTGGATCTCGACTTCCATGTCACTCCCCGAGCTTGGATCTCCTCGAGAGTCTCTCTCCAAGATAGCCACTTCACTTATTCAGCCTTCATTATGACACGGGCTTCGGCCACCTTTACGTCGTTCTTGTATTGGGCCAACATGTCTTGAACTTCAGAGGCCTTGTTCGAAGCCACCTGTAATTTGGACATCATCGCGGTGTATTCTTGGGTGAGAGCATCATGTTCTGTAACGGCCGAGTTGAGTTGTTCCTGGAGATCTTCATTTAGCTGAGACCATTTGTCGGCTTTTTATCCTATCAGTCGGAGCTATACTTTGGTGGCATTTCGTTCCGAGGCCAGGAGATCCTTTTTGCCCCTCAACTCCTCAAATGAGGCTTTGACCTCGTCCATTTCAGACCTCAGCTGGTCGATCAGGGTTATATTCTCTTGAACCTACAAGGTTGCGACGTTAGCATCTATGTTTAACTTCTCATTAATTATCTTAAACACTCTTACCTTTTTGACCAGAAGGGCATGTTCCTACTTCACCATCAAGGCCTCCTTTTGAACTTTTTCCAGCTCGGCCTGGAGGATGGAGTGGTCCTTGAGGACTTTATCTTTTTTCTCACAAAGAGCTTTATACATGTCCTTTTGCCGGACCTGCTCCTTAAGCTCGAACTCAAGGTGACTCACCTCCACTCGGGACTGGTGGAAGCTTTCATGATGAAGCACTGAGGCCTGAGGCATAAAAGAAGAAAAATTGTTAAAATCTACTAAGGCAAAATGAACTCTTTAAGGATTCTAGAGGAAGAAAGCATACCCTGTTCAACGCCTATTGTGCCACATTGAAGAGGCTTAGCCCATTTACCTCGTTCATCTTCACTTGGTCCTCTTTGGTTACCAAGGAATAGAGGTAGCTGGACACACCGATTAGCATGGATAACATCCTAATATACGCCAGTACTGTGAACATGACCATCTTTTTCTGGTCAGAGTCCACAGTCGAGGCGGGGAACTACTTCTCGAGCTTTGGGCTTGAACTGGTCCAACCTTGACCCCTACAGCACATCCCTTTTAGAGATCTCCAGATGGCTAAAATCGAAGAAGTCCACCAGCATGCCGACATCTACACCTTCGAAAACTGAATTGAGGACCTCGTCCACGGCCTGTGACGCCTCGGTCGATTATTTTGCAATGGCTCGTGATGCATAGGTCAATTTTTCCGTGATGGCTCAAGCCTAATCTATAAAAGGCTCCATGAGAGATAGTGACTCCAACACGCTGATGATGTCAATGCTTCTTGAAACAGCTTATTTCGAAGCCGGAGGAGCTTCTTTAGGAGCAGCGATCACATGTTGCTCCTCGGGCTACCTAGTTGAGGGGGATTAAGCCTTACGATCACCGCACTTTGGGGCTACTAGCTCTTATGCGGCATCGTTTGGCTCGTGAATGATGAACTCCATGTCATCATCCTCAGAGTAGTCCCTAAGCCGATAGAAAGATTCAAGGTCCGGGACCCTGGCACGGGTACTTCTTTTGGTGTTCTTTATGACCTTGACTATGATCCTCTTTTTCTTGACCTCAGCGGGAGCGTCTGAGGAGTTAGGGGACATTTTCTTTTTTCTTGTTTTGTCCTCCTTTTTTGCAGCAGCTTCGATAGTAGGCTGCATTGAAGTGGAGGGTTTTTCAGATGGGGACGAGGCCACGACCTCGGTAACTGCCTGAAGTCTGGTGGTCTTTGGCAAACCTGTGAAAGGAAAAGACTTAGTTAGAATAACGATGAAATAAAAATGACTTACAGATAAATTCAACTAGAAGAAGAGGGACTCACCATGGGAAGTTGGGAACGATCCTCTCATTTGCCTTTGGAAAGCTTGTACCACTCACGCTTGGAATGTGTGAGGTTTTTGCAAATGCCCTCGACCCACCCCCTAAAATAAGAAACCGTACTGGGGACTCGGGCGAAAACTACATATCAAAATAAATGAGTACTTAGAAAAGAGGGATAAATTCAAAGGAGTAAACTAAAAGGAAACATACTCGTATTTTGAGTTCCTCTTCTCGGGAAATGGCGGGAACTCAGAGGAATGAGTTCTTTAGTGTTTATACGAAAAAACCTCCATCGAAAACCTTAGTTTATTTCCTTGTCAATGCAGGATAAGAGAGACTTCATTTCCCTTTGGGCAAGCTTGATTAACCCTCATCTGAAGCTTTGAGGGCTGTAAACGCAGAGTAGATGGTCGATTATGAATCGGGTGTGACGACTCAAAGGGTCATCACTTATTTTTAATTAAATTCTGTGTCTCCGAGGCCTTAAAAATCTCATTTAGAGTCGCCTTGACTTGCATGCACAGTCCGGACGCGTAGCCGGAAAGCTTAAATATAAAATTCTGTGAAAAATACAAAGTTTTGATGTTAAAATGAATAAATTTGACTTTGGTCAATATTTTTGGCAAACGGACCCGATCCCTTGATTTGATGGTCCCGGAGGGTCCACAGAAAAATATGGGACTTGGGCGTATGCCCGGAATCGAATTCCGAAGTCCCAAGCCCGAGAAATGAATTTTTAAAGGAAATTGTTTTCTGAATTTTTTTTTGGAAATTTGAAATGAAATCTGATCAGAGCATGTTGGTATCGGGCCCATACTTTGGTTCAGGCACCCGGTACATGTCTTATATATGATTTAAGTCATTTTTGTAAAGTTTGGTTGAAAACGGAGTCCGTTTGACGTGATTCAGACCTAAATTGCTAAATTTGATACTTGATGAAGTTGAGAAAAATTCTTGATTTTGAGGTTTGATTCATTGTTATCGAGGTTATTTTGGCGATTTGATCACACATATAAGTTTGTATGATGTCGTTGAGTTAGTACGTATGTTTGGTTAGGAGCCCTAAGGGCTCGGGTGTGTTTCGGTAAGTTTTGAACTTAAGAAAAATTGCATGTTTTCAACTATTGGGTTTCTGGCATTTCCTTCTTCGCGTTCGCGAGAGTACCCACGCGAACGCGATGAGTAAATCTTGCTGAAGGAAAATTCCTTCTACGCGAACGCGTAAACCAGGTTGCAAACGCGAAGCATTGGGGGGTCTCCCTTCACGAACGCAGGCCTAGAATCGTGAATGTGAAGGCTTAAAGCCTAGGTTAGGGAGGATCACCACTTTGTGGATCGCGAACGCGACACTATGTCCGCGAATGCGTTGGCTTGAGGAGCCCAAGCTCCGCGAACGCAAGCCGACTTCCGCGAATGCGAAGGCCTTCCTGACCTAACTCATCGCTAACACGGTGAGCTTATCGCGAACGCGATGAACAAATTCGCCCAATTAATTTAAGTTCCAAAAACAGAATGCAAACGGGATTTTCATAAAATTTCACAAACTCTTTCTTCTCCAAAGTTCTAGGGCGATTTTTGAAGCATTGTTTCACCACAATCTCTTGGGGTAAGTAATCTCTAACTAGTTTATTCCATTTTCATCAACATCTAATGAATTTATAGGTCTAAAACATATAATTGAGGCTAAAAATTAGGGATTTGGGTAGAGTTAGGGCTTTTCGATTTTTCTTGATTTAGACCTCATTTTGGGGTCAAATTTGAAAACAAATTATATATTCGGGCTCGTGGGTGAATGAGTGACTTCATTTTGGTCCGAACCTCGTGTTTTGACCAAGCGGGCCCGGGGTTAATTTTTGAGTTTTTGGGGAAAATGATGGAAAAGCTATAATTAGGCATTGGGTTCGCATTGTTTAGCATTTATTGATGTGTTGAAGTCATTTATGTATAGATACAATTGAATTGGAGCCGAATTCAAAACGAAAGGCAGTTATTGAGGGTTGAATTGGTCGTGGAAGTTTGAGGTAAGTGTTTGGTCTAACCTTAGCTTGAGGGATTAGGAGTTGATTCCTATTTTCTATGTGGTAATTGTCGAGTATGATGTATAGGCATGGTGACGAGTATCTATACGTTGATGTCTAGCATGACCGTGAGTCTTTAAATTGTGAATATCTTGATTTTATTATATTTCTCTTGCCTTGGTGATGATTCCTATTTGTTCTGAAAAGCTTGTGAAAGGAAATTATGACCTATGAACATCGAGGAGCATTGGCTCAAGTTATATCACAAATGTAAAAGTATATGAAATGATTGAACCCTTTGGAGCATTGGCTCAAGTGTTAAAGTGAGATATGAAATAAAAGTGAACGAAAGAGAAAGAGTATTTAAATTGTTTCCTTGCCGGGATATTGTTGCTTATTGATTATTTTCTCTTGCCGGGACGTTGATATTATTGATGTTGTACCCTTGCCAGGATTTAATGGAATAATTGTGTTCCCTTGCCGGGATTTTTATTATTATCTTGTTTATTCCCTTGCCCCTTGCTTGTGATTGTTGTTTGGGTGAGGAAGAGTGTTAAAGCACGAAGGGTGATGCCGTACATTGTTTGTTTACTATGAGGAAAGAGTCTAAAGCATGAAGCGTGATACCGTGTATTGTTTGCTTATTGTGAGGAAAGAGAGTAAAGCACGAAGGTTGATGCCGTGCCGCACGATGTACCATTCCGTGACGATTTTATTGATTATATATGAGGAAAGAGAGTAAAAGCACGAAGGGTGATGTCGTGCCGCACGATTTACCATTCTGTGCCTATTATATTGATTCTTATGGTGAGGACGAGAGTAAAAGCACGAAGGGTGATGCCATGCACTTGTCCTTGATTTCCCTGATTCTTGCTGGTAATTGAGTTGTGTTCTTCTTTACATTTATTTTACTGGTTTCCTGTTGTTACTTGACTTTATGGTGATGTCGTTGATTCCCTTGCCCTAATTGCTTTGTAATTGTTGCTTGGGTGAGGAAGAGTGTAAATCACAAAGGGTGATGCCGTGTATTGTTTTGGTGAGAGAGTGTAAAAGCACGAAGGGTGATGCCGTGCACTTATTGCCGTTTATTATGATTTCTTGTTGTTATCAGTTTAAGTACATTAATTGTCTTGTTCCACTATTAATGTGATACTTATTTTGACATTTCCTTTATTGTGTTACTTGTTATTATTGGATCAAGGTATCCTTGCGCAACATTACGCCTTGAATTTATGCTATAATTGCTACATGTTTATGTGACTTAATTGCTACTTGACATTTAGTATACTAAATATTAAATTGCCTAATTGTTCTTAATTGCTACTTGTCATTATTTGTTTTCCTCAGTGACTCATAACTTATGTATACTTGCTATCTTATGAATTCGTATTAATTGTTGCGTTTGTTGGAGTAAATTTCATTTGGAAAAACTGTTGATATAATGAAATGGGAGTGGGTGGTACGCCTACCACAAGATATGAGAAATGGGATCGGGATTGCACTCTTGCAACAAGTTGTGAACCGAGAGTGAAATCTGCCTTTGTTTTTCCTTATCCTTGTTAGAAGTTAAATTTTAGTTTCCTGATAATTCTCCTAAGATTCAACTTTATCTGGTATTTCTAGAAGCATGTTTCCCTCTCCCATCTTTATTCGTTTATTTTTGCTTTACTTTCCGCTGTATATTATACAACTGCACAGGTTTATTTTGTAGTCTGGTCCTAGCTTCGTCACTACTTCGCGGGGGTTAGGCTAGGCTCTTACCAACACATGGAGTCGGTTGTGCTGATACTACATTCTATACTCTTTTGCATAGATCCAGGTACCGGACAACAGCAGTAGCTCAGGAGCCACCCTTCAGTCCACTGAGACACCGAGGTAGCCTTGCAGGCGTCCGCAGGCCTGACGTCTCCTCTATCTTTATCTATGTTCTATTATCTCTTGTGTTCGAGACAGACAATGTTACTTTATTTCAAACGGTTATATGTAGTAAATCTTAGTAGTCCGTGAATCTTGTGACACAAGTTCTGGGTAGAGGCATATGTGGATTTTTCCTTAGTATTTTGGGTTATTTAGTTTAAGTCTTCCGTCAAATTACGAATTCCGCTATTGTTTAATTATTTATTTCCTGTTAATTAAATTGGTAAAAATTGATTTACAATAAAAGTATTTACGAATTCTAAATGTGTGGCTTGCCTAACTTCTACGAGTAGGCGCCATCACGACCCCGAGGGTGAAAAATCCGGGTCGTGACACCGGGGCTCCTCTATATTGTTGGCAAAGTGGCGGAGAAGGGTCACAATCCTCCAAAAGGACGGGTGGATCTGCCCAAGGCAAATCTCATACCTCTTACTGAAATCAAGGACCACCGTGTCCATCAGACTGAGCGCGAAGTGATATGTATAAACACTTAAATATCCCTCCACATGTGTCCTAATGTCCTCATCAGGACTAGGAATGACCATGTTTTTACCTTCCCATTTACAGTCCTCCCGGACCGCTTGGAGCGTTTCCTCAGTGATTGAGCAGACATACCTCCGTGCCTCCTCACCTCGTCTTCCTTGTTTGGAGGCTTTTTCAACCTTAAAATCGTTATCTATGGGGCAGCCCCTGCAGATAAATTCTGTAAGAGGAGGTTTCGGGGCTACTACTGGAAGGGTCTATCTTGGTGTCTGCTGTCGGGGTCAATGTTGAAGGAGTAGTGTTTTGAGGCACCGATTTTGAAATTTTAACCATCTTGATCTGGGAATATGAAGGTTTGAAGGTTGATATGAAGGCTTGAAGATTTCAAATGAAGATTTGAAGATCTAGTTTGAAGATTTAAATGCAAAGTATGAAGGTTTGAAGATAAGAGATGATGATATGGAGAACAATTTATGAAAATTTGTAAGATTGATGAACAAATAGGAAATCCGAGGGTAACTCAAGAAGATTCGAAATCGAAAAGTAAAAAAAGTGAAAAAGGAAACCGGAGCTTTTATAGGGAAGAAATAATGAATGCGTGACATTTTGCATTCGATGCCTACCGAGTATGGTCAACCGGCGACTGACACGTGTCCGAAGTCAAAACGACGCGACTGATGGGATATTTCTGCGACTTGTTAACTCGCTTTGGCGTACGGAGGAGGAACCTGAGTCAATTAATCACTTATAGTCGTTTTCATAAGTCTACTCTTTGAAAAGTGAGGGGACTATCTGTGCACGGATAAAATCGGGGATAAAGTTACCTCCAATTTCCCGATGAAGAAATAGGAGAAGACGTGGTTCATCGCATGCTCGGGTAAAGCCGAGTGCTCCTCAGATCAGAGTCCGGGGGGGGAATAATGACGCACCAAGATTTGGACATAGCCAAACATGAGAGGAGTCGAGCTCGAGCAAAACAAATAATCGAGGTTAAAGGGAAGGCAGTTAGAAAGAGGGGCCGAAATATCAGCTATCAATTGGATAAAACGACATGAATCTTGCCCGATATCAACTGCAGATCACAATTTACTAAAAGAAAAATGATTTTACCTTATTCAGATTTGTATTAGGATTGAAATTCCCCTGCTATATAAGAGGGAGAACCTTTTCATTTTACAACCACCATTGGCATGCATATAAAAGCAATAAATTTTATTTTTGTCTACTAGCTATTGTTAAAAGCGTTCTTCAGCTACTCAATTTCTTTAGTTGCAACCGAGCCCAACTCAAGGGCTCGATTGGATTCAGTCCAGTTCAACTTAAAGCCAAGCTTAATCGTTCAATCATGTTTGGTTTGGTTGTTTTGGTTCTCTTTAATTTATTTATTCATTGTTCTTAGATTATTCGTGTTAAATTAAATTACATATTCTTTAAACCTCTTATAAATTTAATTGTTACACATTTTTAACGGTGAACAATACCAAACGTGTATATGTGTATGTATGTGTGTGGTATCGCTCTTATTTTAGGGGAAACTAATCAAAAGAAACACGTGCTGGCAAAAGAGGGAAAAAAAGGTAAAATGTTATTGTAAGTAATTGAACAAACAAAAACAAAAAAGACTGCATGTCTAGGGACCATTTTAGATGGCCTTAGATTGCTGAATTCTGGATATATATATTTATATAACTAGAATATTAAGTTAGAGGGCTTATCGGAAACAACATTTTTATTTTTACAAGGTAGGGGTAAGGCTGCGTATACACCACGAGCTCAATTCCAAGTGCTGGGTTTGTTGTTCTTGTTAACCAGAATATTAAGTTAGGTTTGGAGTAAAGAACATACTCCTGAGTCTTAAGTAAGATGTAAAATACTAAAGCACCCATTGTTCAGTCTTTTAATCTGAGTTAGTACAACTATATTTGTACATAGTTCAATAATTTTTCAATCCTTTCTATAAGTGTGGTGTGGGGTGGGGATGGGGGGTGGGGGATGAATGAAGAAAGTAGGTACGTCGATCCGTTCCCCCACAGTAACAAAGCTGCATCCATCTGTTCGAGCTTTAAGTGTTGCGACTTATTGCAATGAATTCGACTTCTGAGTTGTGATAATGCATAATTATTGATTATATTTATTCAACATCATTTGTTCATGCTAACAAGCCTCGCCATAAATGGACGCCCTCCACTAATACATATACATACAATAACACGAAAGATCTTTTTTTTTTTTTTAAAAAAAAAAAAAATTATATATATAAGAGATCCACGCAAGAAATATTTATAGTATCATTTCTTATGTTCAGATCCTCTAGAACAAATTTAATACTGCACTTACATTTAGTAAGATAATTTTAAAGTGAGTGGGAAAATCAATAATCCATTTAGGAAAAGGTTTGCACCCCATATGAGTGCAGGCAAGTTGTCTCAAAAGAGAGCGACATATTGGCATTTCTTGTGGAGTAGCAGTCATTCATCAGTCATAAATTGCAACCAAACCATATATTGCACTGTATGGCTAAGGAGCTATGTACCTCTTTCAATTCTTATGTATATGTCCTGTGTTGTCTCTTTCTTCCTTCTTTCAGAATATATATCAATGAGACATTTATTATTTGATGATCGGACAAAGCAAATTAAGCATGCAGTGGATGGACTTTGTTTCCGCTTCTTGGATCACACGCTTTATTCACACTTTCAATTTCATGTAACGTAGCTTTCAGCCTTCTTCTCTATCGGATTGCTTTCACCATTTCTCCCTCAACCCTCAGTGACTTGTCTTGCTTACTCGCTTTTAATATATATCTATTAATACATATATTTATATTTATATCTATCTATATCTTTATTATTATAATAAAAACATTAATGTTAAGAGTTAAATATTGAACGACTAAAATATTCCCGAAATATTGATAGACTTTTATATCTTTAATAAATTGAAATTACTGAACAAATTAAAGGTGGATACAAAAGTAATGTCCAAAATAGTACCCCTGGATAGAATTCTTTTCCCATCAACTTAGCAATACGCCTACATTAAACTGCTAAAAAATTGCTTTACTTCTAAATTCTAATTGTAGTATGAGTCAAATATCTCTCTAAAGTATGCCAAATAGTTGTTTTCTAATTAATGTGGCAAATTATAAAATATTCCACCGACGTAAACGTGATCAGACATTCCGCTTGGGATTTTGGTTTGTAAAATTTTATCTCCTCTTCGTTTATTTGAATTTTATAATTTAATGAGATTTAAACTTCTTGCAATTTCATCTAGAACTAGAATAGAAGGAAGCCAAACATTTCTATAAACTAATTGTCTAGACTGCTGAAGAATAAAGGAGCAAAATTTAGCAATTCTCAAAAAAAGGTATTATTAGTTCTCTATTAATTTTTCTTTTTAAAAAAATTGATAATTAGTTTAATTTGTCGTAATATACATGGATTATATATATGTCACACGGTTTGCAATGATTCTAGGCTGATCGATATTTTTTGGTGAGAAATTCGGTTAGCCTCTATACTATTTGGCTTTGCTTTATTGCTATTGAATTATGCATATATTTAGATTGATTTTAGGCTGCTATTAATTCAATGAGTGATTCTCTCATTTTTTTTTCGATTTTGATTTATTGTACTTAGTAAGCCTACTTTTAGATTGCCCCTACGTTAATTTTATTTTTTCAACTGTTTCTATTCTATTTTGTCCATATCTGGTTCATTGGTGAGGGTAGTAACTTTAAACTATGGTGTGATATATATATATATATATATATATATATATATATATATATATATATATATATATATATATATATATATATATTGTAATTTACTTATAAATTAAACACAGCTATAAAGAGTTCGCCACAGGATTCATTATGATTCCAACTTTGACAAGGTAAGCATAATTACTACAGTTTAAGGTAAATTTCATTCTTCTCTTGATGTGATGAATTTTAAAGTTATTATAAATTTGTTTTTGTGTATGCTTATTTTGGATCTTTTCTGTGCTTTTAGGAGACGGTTATATTTTGAGTTCTCTATGAACCAAATATGCATGTTTACATTGTATATAGTAGTGGCTGAAACGTTTAACTATAAATCGTGAATACTATTAAAAAAATATTATTAAGATTAGATATTATTGTGCAACTTTTTCTTATTTATTACAGGCTCTTTGACAACAACAATTGAACTAGATTTGAAGAAAAAATGTGTCCCAATTTCAAAGTTGATTTTTTTTTGTCTAATTAAAGTGGAAATTTAATTTTTAAACATTTTTGACTGTTAAGAATTTATAATTTGTAAAGATAATAAATAGTTGTAATAATTGGCAATGAGAGGGATGACCAAATGCCTTTTACTTTTATCTCTATTTTTTCCGTTATTAATATATCTTGATCTTGAAATATGATTTCATATACCTAAATCAGTACGGCTTAACTAAAGTAAATTATTGCATTACAAAAATTATTAAATATTTTTATCTTCTTCAAGTGAACATCTTACAACTTTAATTGCATAACACTGATATATTCTGGAATATATAGTTCTTTTTTGTATTTTAATTATGTCGAAACTTTACTAATGAGATATTATATTCTTCTTATAGTTTAAGGAACGGATTCTTGAAGTTTATACATATTTGATAATAGCAATTACTTTAAAAATATCAATGCAATTAATAGTTTAAACTTACCACACGCATTTAATAATATTTGACATAAGATATTTATGAAAAGCACGCACACAGAGACTATTGTACTAAAACATAGCACAAAAATATTCACTTTTAAGCGAAAAGGTTTTTTGGATTCACCGAAAGAGTGATAACAATGTTGGGTTCATATTTCTTATTACTTTCATTATTTGGAAATCCCTTATGCAACCCTTTCTACGATAAGAAATATGTAAGTATTCTTTTGACTAAAATATCTTTAAAATATTCCACAAAAATCAGAAGATACAACTGAAAATAATACATGTGTGGACACCAACGAGTAGTATTCGGCAAACTGCCAAATCTTAATTGTAAGATTCACTTAGCAAATACATATATTTCATGTGGGATAAAACTCTAGTTATTATTAGTATTTGAAGTCTAATATGAATAGGCTAAATAAACTTACCGTGTTTATTTCTAAGACTAGAAGTATTTGTAGGCCAAGTTAAAGGCTTAAATGTTCATTTATTCTAAAAATATGTATGTACAAAGAAAAAAGTAATTCCAATTCGCAATTACGCAATATAGAATATTTACAAATATACACATATTGACTTTCGAAAAAATAGAATTACTTAATAATTGGAAAGGATAAAGTAGCGGTGTCTTTCAATTGACACAACAACATGAAAACATCTTCAATATCAAGTTGTAGGAGGAAAATTATTTTCGTTGTCTTTCACAGCATGTTTGGATGGTTGTTACGCATCGTTTCATAATATATCGTATCATACTATGTTGTATTGTAATATGAATAATAAATTTATAATATTACAAAGAAAAATTATGATACAGAGTTAAGTTACCATATAAAAAAGTAGGATGAATAATAAAATAAAATAATTTAATAATAATAAAAGGTGAGATTTAGAGAAAAAGACAAGGTAACGACGCGACCACACCAAATCGGTCGATACATAAAGTGGCACATTTCATCGTTATGTAACAACAAATTTAACAATACGATACAATAAAATTTAAGCAACAACCAAAAAAAATATCGTACTTAAAGTAACAATACGATACAATACAATGGGTAACAACCATCCAAACAAGCTGTTAATAATTAGCGAGATATATACGTGCAACGGACGTACATAAAAACTAGTTATTATAAAAGCACGAATATTGAAACACTAAATGTTGAACGACCAAAATATCCTTAAAATGTTAATCGCCTTTTGTACCCTTAAAATTTTAATTATCTTTGGAAAAACCCAATATCATATTGGATAAAATTGTAAAATTTAGAATTTTGCTTATACTAGAACTCCATAATCAACCAAGATTTTAAAAAGTCACCGCCTCCACATAAAGAAAGCATACCTTATTTGTAATGGAAATTCAGTTACATCTTCTGTAACGTCCCAGATTTTTTATCGTCGGGATCGTGACGACGCCTAAGGCTGAGAATGCTAGGCAAGTCAACAATTACGATTCTAATACATTAATCAATACCCTAAAATTAATAAATAATAATTTGAAGCTAAACAGATATGAAATGCGGAAATTTTATAACAGATTAAATACTCTAATACAAGATTACCCCAAAATCTGGTGTCACAATCCACGAACGTCTAAGAATTTCTACAAAACTGGTTTCAATAAAAGTATATTTGTTTTTCAGAATAAATGAAAACAGGAATCTAAATAGAGGGAAAGAGACTCCAGGGTATGCGAACGTCGGCAGATCTACCTTAGGCAGCCACCCAAACTCTGATCAGTATGGTCCAGAACCTGGATCTACATAGAAAGAGCAGAATGCAGTGTCCGTACAACCGAACCTATGTACTGGTAAGTGTCGAGCCTAACCTCGGCGAAGTAGTGACGAGGCTAGGACATGAAAATAATATAAACCTGTGCAGTTAAACAATATACTAACAGAATAACAATTAATAGAAGCTAAGCCAAAATGAACGGGAAGGGGAAACATGCTATGAGAGTAGCAGAATAAAGAATCACAGCAGTAAAGAAATTTAACAACTAAAACACCTTGAACCGATAATAACAAATAAACACAACAACAGAAAATAATGCACGGCATCACTCTTCGTGCTCTTACTCTCAACCTCACATGTAATCAGTAATAGAAACGTGCACGACATCACCTTTCGTGCTTTACCACTCAGCCTCACCAGATAATCAATAATGAATACGTGCACGACATCACCTTTCATGCTTTAACACTTAGCCTCACCAGATAATCAATAATAGATAAGTTTACGGAATCACCCTTAGTGCTTTAAAAATCAACCTCACCATATGAATAATAAAAATGTTCACAACATCACCCTTCGTGCTTTATCACCCTTTCTCACCACATAAACTAACAACAGAAACAATAACAGCCCGATCAGGGCATCATAATTAAGCAACTTGTTTCATCACTTAACTTCACAACAGGAATCTCAACTTGAGCCAATACTCAACCAACATCTAAAAGCCAGGAAAAAAATATAATAAAACTTGTTTAACATGAACGATAACTAGTCTAAGCAAGAATAGTACGAATGAAGGAACACAACGGTCACAAGTATAAGACTCACTCACATGCTATGACCCGACAACAACGTATAGATACTCGTCACCTCACCTATACTTCGTACTTAACAAATAAACATGTAGCAAATAAGGCAATAATACCTAATCCCTCAAGTTAAGATTAGCCACAATAGTTACCTCGATTCCATGACCAAACTCAAGCCTTAAGTACCGCTTTTTCCTTAGTTTCCGCTTTCAATCCGTACGAATCTATTCATAATTAACTTATTAACATCAATTAAAGCCAAAGAAACTAATTCTAATGCACAATTATAGATTTTCCAACAATTCCCCGAAAAGTCAAAAATTTGACCCCGAGCCCGCTTGGTCAAAACTCAAGGTTTGAACCAAAACCTGATTATCCATTCACCCACGAGCCCAAATATATAATTAGTTTCAGAATCCGACCCCAAATCAAGGTCTAAATTTCCAATTTTATAAAAATTTTAATTCTCCCCAAATCCCTAATTTCTACCCTTAAAGAACAAGATTTACACCTAGAAATCTAATGGGTGTTGATGGAAATTGAAAGAAATGAGTTTAAGAACACAAACCTATGATTTGGTGTTTAAATCCCTCTTCAAAAATCACACAAAGTCGAGTTTTAATGGAAGAAATATAAAATTTTGAGCAAATCCCGACTTAGGTTCTGTTTTAAAATCACTGGACAGGTCTTCTTCGCGTTAGCGAGAAGTCTGTCGCATTTGCAAAGCAGCGGTCCTATTAACCTCTGCGTTCGCGAGCCACTTGCCGTGTTCGCATAGTGTAGCATTCCCTTCTCCCAGTTCTCATTCTTCGCGTTCGCGAAGGGTAATGCTCCCAACGCTTAGCGTTCGCATAGAAGGATTTCTCCTTCAGACCAACCTACTCTTCGCGTTCGCGATAAATCCTTCGCGAATGCGAAGAAGGACAAATTTGTGCACCTGCAACAACAAAACAACAGAAATTTCTAAGTCCGAAACAACCTGTGGCCTATCCAAAACTCACCCGAGCCCTCGGGGCTCTAAATCAAACATGCACACAAGTTTAAGAACATCATACGGACTTGCTCGTGCGATCAAATCACCAAAATAACATCTTAAACAACGATTTAGCAAAATCAATGGAATTATCAAGAACACTTAAAATTCTATTTTCACAATCGAGGGTCCGAATCACGTCATCTAAACTCCATTTCTTACCAAATTTGAGTACCATATTACACCTACACTGGGCTTCGGAACTAAAATACTGGTCCGATACCAACAAGATCAAGTATTATTAAATTTCTAAAAACTATTATATTTTCAGTTTAACAATTTTCTTCAAAAATTTATTTCTCGGACGAGGGGCCTCGAAATTCAATTCTCACACTCTTCTTTGAGGCAGATTTTCCTCTAGCCAGTTGCCACCGTGAATCACTTTCCTGCTGGGGAAATTACTCATTTATTACAATCTCCAATTACTCAAGAAATCTCCCTTGAGCATCAATTTTGTCCACTGCAGGGTCAAGAGCTTTTCACTACTCTCCATTCTTGTTTTTGTTTCAAGTTTATGCTCCTCTGGCGAGCACCTTCTTGCTTCTGCTTATTTTGGTCTCTGCAGGAGTGGCCTAGCTAACAACATGTTTGGCAATATTAAGGCTTCCAATCAAACTGCATCATCTACTCAACCACCTTGTCTATGAGATCATGTAGCTTAATTTTCTTAGGTAAAGTCCTGATGATATCCATTTCGATCAGTATTCTAGCATATTAGATTCTATTAGCAATTGTGATTCAAGTATCAACATAAAAAGGATTTCTAAACCACTTCCAATTTTTCTCAAAACTTGCTTGCTCTAGTAATTCAAAGACAAGTTAGGAAGTTTGACCCATAGAGGAATGATTTCCAGAGCTTCTTCATTGAAATCAAAGGTTGCCGTACATGGCCAATGATGATACGCCTACTATTGATGGTTTATGGTACATTCAACAAGACATCTTCATGCTCTTCATTACTATTCAATAGTATCACAAAATAATCATTGTTATGGAAGAGTACCGTTGTTTTTTGACACTACTCCACTGGTTAGCGATGAAGCATTCAATTACCCCAATAGTTGGAGTGTTTCCCACCACATACAAAATCATTGCTCGATTCCATTTTTGATTTTTATCCTCGAGATCTTCCTTTAGTAATTGTACTACAACTTCA
Source organism: Nicotiana glauca (assembly GCA_026770625.1). Taxonomy (NCBI): domain Eukaryota; kingdom Viridiplantae; phylum Streptophyta; class Magnoliopsida; order Solanales; family Solanaceae; genus Nicotiana; species Nicotiana glauca. Next base: position 84,145 of record MU720930.1, read on the forward strand.
AAATATTGCATCATCAGAGGAATATAAGACAAGTTCATTCCCTTTGCAGCTAGTTTGTTCTCCTGGAAAAGCCCTGCCGAGGATCCAACCCCATCACCAGTTTGCTCAGCTGCTTTAACCTGTATATTCTTCCAATTGTCGGTCTCAGTAGGTTGTTGCTCCTTGCTGGGCTTGCATGTACTGTTCCATTGGATATTGTGACTTACTATTGCTCGCACAAATTATGATTGGCAATATAGTTGATACCTTAGCACCATATCTCACAGGTGTTGCCAATTTAGCCCTAGAATTGCTCAAATTTGGCCAATTTTGGGCCGCTATCACTCTCCTCTTCCTCTGCTTGCAATTTCTCTTCTGCTTTTGCCATCTATTTTTCTTGTTCTCGCATGATGATATCCCTGAGTTTTCTTTCTACTACTTGTGTTTTGCTATGTTATGACCTGCAGCAATTCTTCAATTAAATTGGAAGAAATAACAGTCAATAACTGAAATTAAGAAGGCAACAAATGAATTTTAAACGAACGGCTAGGATTAAGAGAAGCTTTAATGAGGTCCAACGGGTATGATGAAGCCACGTTAGCAGTAGTTGTTATAACTAACTGCTGACAGAGAAAAGAGCAGTATTCAGCAAAGTAAGCATTCTCTTCCCTCTTCGATTATCTCTCTTCTCTTCCTCCTTCCTCCTCTTTCTTCCTCCTACTGATTTCTCTTCTTCTTCTTCTTCTTTTCAGGTAACTCATCAATGGAGTCTCGTCAACCATAGTTCATTAGCTACCAGTTGTAATAGTTAGCTTCTTGTTTTAATTCAAAAATCCGAAAATTGTCCCAAACAGTCCAATTTTTCCATTTCTGTTTGAATTTCGTTTATAGTTTTTAAGTCCATTACATTTGGTATCAGAGCCTCGATTCTGCGACTGTGAAAAGCTGATGGTTGAAGGAACCAGATTAAAAGTCATGGATGATAAACTGATTAGGCATGAGGAGGTTTTGAACGAGGTGATAACCACGCAGGAAACACTACGCAACACTCAAACTGGCATACAAGGCACGTTAGAGTTGATACTCGAAAGACTAACTAATTTGGAAAGGGTTCCACAAAGGGCACGAGGTGAGAGACCTCAGGGTGATGGATTACTACCCATACCAGGCCAAGAGCTGAGGCAGCCTCGACCTCAAGCAGTGCAAACTCCTGCACCTAAATGGGAGTTACCCTATTTTGAAGGCCATGAACCTAAAGGATGGATTCGAAAGTGTGAAAGATATTTTAACCTGTATAAAACTTCGGAGAATTTAAAGGTGGAAGCAGCTGCTCTTTACTTAAATGGGCTAGCAGATGTCTGGTATGATTCCTTAATCCTTAGTAGAGGGGAAATTAGTTGGGCTGAATTTAAGGAGGAATTGTTGATTCGATTCGGAGAAGAATTGATGGGAGACATAGTAGAGGAGTTCAATAAGCTGAACCAGACTGGAACAGTAGATGAATTTCTGGGCAAATTTGAAGAGTTAAAGGCCCAAATGCTGATCAAGAATCCTAACCTAGACGAGTCACATTTCATATCTAGCTTTATTGGTGCCTTGAAAGAGGAGATGAGGTTTGGGGTGAAGCTATTCAAACCTACTACTCTAAGGTTTGCAGTAGAACAGGCTAGGCTGCAGGAGAAGGCTATTGATGCTGCTCTTAAATGCACAAAGACGGTGGCCAAATCTTATCAGAACACTAATAGCTCTAGCAACAGTAAGGCACCTATGGCAGCTACAGCAAAGCCAACTTCATTTAGGCTCAGCCCTGATATTTACGAGTACAGAAAGAGTAACCATTTGTGTTATAAATGTGGGGAGAAGTATGCTCCAGGCCATAAATGTAAGAAGAAACAACAGAATAGTATGATAGGGATAGCACAAGCTTCTACTGAGACTGCTGAAATAGAAGAAGAACAGGATTCTATGGGGTTGATTATTGAAGGAGATATGGATCAGGAAGTTGTAGAGGCAGTATGTTTGAATGCCTTGTCAGGTGATAACAAAGGGGTAAATACTATATTGGTCAGAGGGACTGTAGGCAACAGAAAGTTGACAGTGCTGATTGACTCTGGTAGTACCCATAGTTTCATTGATGCTACTACAGTCAAAGAGTCAGGTTACCAAGCTCAACCCTGCCCACCAGTGAGGGTGACAGTTGCTGATGGGAATTATGTCATGTGTACTGCAATTTGCTTGAAATACCAGTGGAAGATGCAGGGTAGGCCATTCCAAGAGAACCTATTCATTATTCCATTAGGGGGCTATGACATGGTTATGGGAAATGATTGGATGAAGAAGCACAATCCAACTAAGTTTGATCATGAGAAAATGTGTGTCACTGTAGGCAAAAAGAGTAACAAGTTGGTGTTACAAGGCATCACTGAAGAAGGGAAGCTGACTATGATCACTAGTGGAACCATGGGGAAAATGCTAAGGAAGGGGCAGGCTTTAATAGCTCACCTATTCATGATGAGTACTGTAAGTACTGAGCAGGAGGCAGTAGGGGAAGCCATTGAAGAAGTGCTGCAACAATATACAGATGTCTTTGCTGAGCCAAAAATCTTACCTCCTATCAGGTCACTAGACCATAGCATACCCTTGAAACCAGGAGCAATGCCAGTCAGTTTGATACCCTACAGGTACAACTTCCACCAGAAGGAAGAGCTAGAAAGGCAGGTTAAGGAGATGCTCACTAATGGCATCATACAGCATAGTCAATCCCCTTTTTCTTCTCCAGCTTTACTTGTCAAAAAGAAAGATGGATCATGGAGGTTCTGTGTGGACTATAGAGGGCTGAATGACATCACAATTAAAGATAAATATCCCATTCCTATTGTAGATGATCTACTGGATGAGTTGAATGGATCTATGATGTTTTCAAAGGTGGATTTGAGGGCAGGCTACCACCAGATCAGGATGAAGATGGAGGATGTGTACAAAACTGCTTTCAGAACTCACATGGGCCACTATGAATTCAAGGTGATGCCCTTTGGGCTAACAAATGCTCCAGCCACATTCCAAGCCTTTATGAATAAGGTTTTTCAACCTTTCCTCAGAAAATTTGTGTTGGTTTTCTTTGATGACATATTGGTTTATAGCCTATCTGAGAAGGAACATGTAACTCACCTGAGTGCAGTGTTTAGCACCTTAAGGAAACATTCATTGTTTGCAAAGAGGACTAAATGTTCATTTGGACAACCTAAAGTTGAATATCTGGGGCATGTTATAACTGTGGAAGGGGTGTCAACTGATCCTTCTAAAATTAAGGCCATGATTGATTGGCCAACACCCAACTCTGTGAAAGCTTTAAGGGGATTCCTGGGGCTGACTGGGTACTACAGAAAATATGTTGCCAACTATGGTACCATTTGCATGCCCTTGACTGAATTACTAAGAAAAGATGCTTTTAAATGGAATGAGAAGGCAGACTTAGCCTTTAAAAATTTGAAGGAAGCTATAACCACTACACCTGTACTAGCATTACCTGATTACAACAAGGAATTCATAGTAGAAACTGATGCCAGTCAAATGGGCATTGGAGCTGTACTAATGCAGGAAGGTAGGCCCATAGCCTATTTCAGTAAGGTCTTAGCACCAAGGCACAGGGGCAAATCTATTTATGAGAAAGAGTATATGGCCTTGCTCAATGCAGTAGAAAAGTGGAGACATTATTTATAATACAAGCATTTTGTGGTGAGAACTGATCACCACAACCTGAAATACCTCTTAGAGCAGAGAGTAACTACAGCCATACAGCAGAAGGGACTTACTAAGCTACTGGGGATGGACTATGAAGTGCAGTATAAAAAGGGAGCTGAAAATAGGGTTGCAGATGCCCTATCCAGACAATAAGAAGGCCTTGAGGATTCAGGAAACCAACTTCAAGGGGCCATAAAAGCTATCAGTATTTCAGTTCCTACATGGGTGCAAGAAATAGCACACAGCTATGAAGAAGACCCCAAAGCCACTGAAGTCATTAGTCAACTAGCAGTAACTCAACAAGGGCCTAACATATGGCAGTATAATGCTAGCATACTCAGAAAGAAAGGGAAGATCTACATTGGTACCAATGGAGAACTAAGAACTCAGTTGATATCCACTTTCCACGACTCACCTATGGGTGGACATTCAGGTCAGCTAGGGACTCTAAGAAGACTCTCACAGGTCTTTTATTGGCCAAAGATGAAACAGATGGTCATTGATCATGTGGCCAGCTGTGATGTGTGTCTCAGAAATAAGGATGATCATATGGCTTACCCAGGGTTACTACAGCCCTTACCTATTCCAAACCAAGCTTGGAGCCACATTAGCATGGATTTTATAAGGGTTGCCAAAATCAAGAAATAAGGAAACCATTCTAGTAGTTGTGGACAGGCTAACGAAGTATGCCCATTTTATAGCCCTTGCCCACCCCTATACAGCTGTGACTATGGCTGAAATCTTTTGGGAAAGGATACATTGTTTGCATGGGGTCCCTGAATCCATTGTAATAGATAGAGACAAGGTGTTCTTGAGTCACTTTTGGCAAGCTTTATTCAGAATATTGGGAACACAGCTCCACTACAGCACTGCCTATCACCCCCAAAGTGATGGACAGACAGAGAGGGTCAACAAGTGTCTGGAAAATTACCTAAGATGTATGACTACCAATAGACCAACTCAGTGGAAACAGTGGTTACCTGCTGCAGAATGGTGGTATAACACCAATTTTCATACCAGTTTGCAATGCACTCCCTTTGAAGCTCTTTATGGTTTCACACCCCCTCAACTATCCTTAGGGCCATTACTAGAAACTATAGTGCCAGTTGTAGAGGGGACAGTAATGCACAGACAACAAATGCAGCAACTGTTGAAGGAGCACCTTACTAAAGCTCAAGAAAGGATGAAGTACTATGCATATAAGAAGAGATCAGATAGGGAATTTCAGGTTGGAGATATGGTATATCTGAAGCTACAGCCCTACAGACAGACCTCACTGGCTCTAAGGAGGAACTTAAAGCTGAGCTCAAAATATTATAGTCCCTTTAAGGTTTTAACAAGAATTGGCAAGGTTGCTTACCGACTAGACCTTCCATCTGACTCAAAAATTCACCCTGTATTTCATGTGTCCTTGCTCAAAAAGAAGGTTGGGAATAAGGTAGTAGTGCAGACTACTCTTCCTATGACTAGAGAGGATGGTAAGTTCCTAGTCAAGCCAGTTGCTATTTTTGCAAAGGCAGCTCATTAAGAGGGATAACACTGTAGTGGTAAGAGTGTTGATACAATGGTCAAATCTTCCTCCTGAAGATGCTACATGGGAGGACTATCATTACATCAAGGCCAGATTCTCAGATTTTGATTCCAATCCTTGAGACAAGGATTGTTTGAAGGGAGCGGGAGTGTTATGACCTGCAACAATTCTTCAATTAAATTGGAAGAAATAACAGTCAATAACTGAAATTAAGAAGGCAGCAAATGAATTTTAAACGAATGGCTAGGATTAAGAGAAGCTTTAATGAGGTCCAACGGGTATGATGAAGCCACGTCAGCAGTAGTTGTTATAACTAACTGCTGACAGAGAAAAGAGCAGTATTCAGCAAAGTAAGCATTCTCTTCCCTCTTCGATTATCTCTCTTCTCTTCCTCCTTCCTCCTCTTTCTTCCTCCTACTGATTTCTCTTCTTCTTCTTCTTCTTCTCTTCAGGTAACTCATCAATGGAGTCTCGTCAATCATAGTTCATTAGCTACCAGTTGTAATAGTTAGCTTCTTGTTTTAATTCAAAAATCCGAAAATTGTTCCAAACAGTCCAATTTTTCCATTTCTGTTTGAATTTCGTTTATAGTTTTTAAATCCATTACATGCTAGTGTTTCTCTTCGCTCTTCCTCTTACCCCCATTCCGGCGAAGGCGCAGGTTAGCTAGGTCACCTAACGTGCGCTAAGAGAGAAAAGTTATTTCATATAAGCTTTTAATTGTCCCCATTGGATTACTTCAATACTACAATTGGATTACTTCAATACTACAATTGGTAAAAAAATATACTTCTAATTAAGTGGGAATTATGAAAATGAAGCAACTCTCTTATCATCCCCTTCATTTAATTTACAGGGATATGATGTTGTGATTCTTTAATTTATGTACATGTATTTCAACCAAAGTTTAATTTTCTTGTTGCAAAATCATAGACGTTATACTGTGGTAGCTTGCAGATATTCTAAACGCTATCATTGTCTAGTTCCTATCCATTAATCAATATGCTCTTTATCTTTTTTGAGTGTCATCCATCAATAATAAAAACAAGAAGTACGACAAATTCCGTAAGTAAAATATTTTTATATTTTATATAGCATCAAGGATATATGTATAAAGTTTTAATTCGTATACTCTACCTTTCTTTGCGATTTTAATTTTTTTCTCACGCATAGAGCTATATAATGATATGTCAATCAATATTCATGACTTTCAATCAGCTTTTCTGCTAAATGTTTAAGGGAAATTATATTTTGTAGATTTTAAAAGTTTGAGGAAGAAAAGCAAATAATGTAGTCAGCTTTTGGTGAAAACTAAACGTTAACTAATATAAATAACTGAAAGGGAGAGAGAGCGAGAGCGATCTTAATATGGCCTACATAAAAATAATGGATTTAAGTTACATACATTAACAAAATACCAATTATCAAGAGATTTATTTATAATTAGTTAAAAAGCAATCAGATTATGTAAATATAATTTTATTATTTTATTAATGAAGAATTAACTCAAATAGCTGCTTACCCAATCCCTCAATCCCTTAAATTTAAAATAGTCGGTGGAGGTATAATATATGTATAATTTATATATTATATGTGTATATTTATGTATAATCGATGTATTTGCCTAGAAAAAATAAACAATACATATAGAGAGCTTTTCTTTTGGTAGATCGCACGTGGTACAAATCAGGACTAATCGGGCCCAGTTCAAGTAATGAACGGATGATGTGCATACCATTAATAACTCCTGTCTTTACTTTATCTTTAGTCTTTAACCACTGCTTTAATAAAGTTTTACCCGCTCGGACGAAAATACCCTTCTGTTATAAGAATTTGGCTTATACCTAACGATTAGCAGTAGCAGCTCAAATGTACGTAAGTAACTTGTAGAGTCTGTGATCGTCCAAAATTGCAAAAGCTTCTCTTCCAATTTCAAACTAGAAAATTCAACTTTCTCGTCCAAAATTCACCATAAAATTACAGTAATTTCTAATGTTTGAGATATATCTTTATGCTTTTGTGTGTTTATGTGGACTTTTATTTCGTTGCTAGGATTTTGATGCTAGGAATTTGACTTTTTTTTTTGCTTTTCTAGATTAATAACGTCAAGGACATCGCGTCCTTAACTCTGTGATCATTCTATAAATATTGAGGACATAATGTTAAGGATTTGGTGTCCTTAACATGGTTGTTCTTAACATTAAGGACATAGTGTCCTTTTTTTGCAAATTGTATTGAAAAAGTTAAGGACACGATGTTGTTAACTTTTTTGCTGTTGTTCTAATATTAAGGACATAGTATCCTGTTTTTATAAATTGTATTGAAAAAATAAAGGATACGATGTCCTTAACTTTTTTACTGTTATTCTGAATATTAAGGACATAGTGTCCTGTTTTTGCAATTGAAAAAGCTAAGGACAAGATGCAATTAACTTTTTTGCTGTTGTGATGAATATTAAGGACATATTGTCCTGTTTTTTCAAATTGAATTGAAAAAGTTAAGGACACGATGTCCTTAAATTTTTTGCTGTTGTTCTGAATATTAAGGACATAGAGTACCTTAACTTCATGACTGTTCTGAATATTCGGGACATAGTGTCCTATATTTCGCAAGTTGTATTGATAAAGTTTAGGAAATCATGTCCTTAACTTCATGATTGTTGTATAAATATGTCCTGAAATTTCCATTTTCTTGACTTGCAGGATGGAAACGATATGTATTATAGTTGCTTTTAATGATAGATAGACTGCAGACTATCAGTATCTTGATCATCAAACAAAGCTTGTTCTAGTACCTGAGGCAATTCGATTTGAAGATTTCATTAAACAAGTCTTTGAAGTTATTGAATTGGATAGAGACAAGTTTGAAGCAATGATGTGGTTTGATATCAACCTGAGAACAAGCAAGGGAATGCTTGTATCCAAAGATTTAGATCTTCACACATGTATATAGTTACTAAAAGGTCATTCACTCTTCAAGGGCTGTCGTTTCATTGTTGATGTTTCGGAAAGAGTTTTTGGTTCTACAAGCACCTTTGAACATGTCAATAGAGAAACTCAATATGACAATCAAGACAAATGCCAACAGATAATGAAAATAGATATGGTTGAAGCTCAACCAATAACTGAAGAGGTGCTTCAAATATTTGATTCTATTCAAGTGGAAGGACAAATCATTATAGAGATTGACAACGAACAAGCTTTGGGTATTCAAGTTTTAGAGAGTACACCGGTTATAGAAGAAGTTGCTGAAAAAACCTCTACTCAACTAACAAGACAAAGCTCAAATTCGAAACAAAAAGAATCCCCAATTACGATATTAAGAGAAAATGCTTCGTTGGATGAAATGAAAGTGAGATCAATATTTGACAAAAAGAAGAGTATAATTAATTATTTTTGAATATAGCAATTAAAGGACATTTTGAATTCAAGTTTGTTAGATCAAGCTCAAGAAAATATTCGTTGAAATGCAATAATGATAGGTGTAGATGGTGCGTGCATGCTTTCAGAATTAAATATTCAACACTATTCAAGATTGTAAAGATTGGGAAAAATTATGACTGCTCAGTTACACCATGAAAGCTGATAAAAGGCATATAACTTCAAAGTTGATTAGTAGTTACATTATTGACAATCTTCGAGACCCAAGGTTTGAAGTTACAACTGCCTTTGTCATGGCATAAATGCAAAATTTGCATGGACGAGACATTGGTTATCACAAGGCGTGGCATGCTATTCAACATGCTTCAGCTTTAATAAGAGGAACTCATGAAAAGAATTATAAATTATTGTCTTCATACTTGTATATGATGAAAAGTAAAAACGTGGAAACATATACTAACATAAAGATAGACGACAATAACAGGTAAACAATCAAAAAGAGTTTATTAGTCTATTTTATAAACTTTAGGACAAGTGTCCTTAACTTTGATATGTGCAATGAGAAAGTTAAGGACATGGTGTCCTTAACTTTGATGTGTGCAGTTAAAAAGTTAAGGACATGGTGTCCTTAACTTTGATATGTGCAGTGAAAAAGTTAAAGACATGGTGTCCTTAATTTCTGTTCATGTAACTCTAAGTTAAGGACTACTTGTCCTTAATTTATGCGCTTTTAACTCTAAGTTAAAAACTACCTTTCCTTAATTTGTGAGCTTGTAACTTGAACTTTAGGACTACATGTCCTTAACTTTTGGATTGAAACTCTAAGTTCAGGACTACATGTCCTTATTTTTTGAACTTGTAACTCTAAGTTCAAGACTACATGTCCTTAATTTTTGTGCTTGTAATTCTATATCCAGGACTGCCTGTCCTTAACTATTTAACTTGTAACTCTAAGTTAAGGACTACCTGTCCTCAATTTCTATGCTTGTAACTCTAAATTCAGGATTCCTGCCCTTAACGTTTTAACTTTTAACTTTAAGTTCAGGACTTCATGTCCTTAACTTTTGAACTTGTAATTCTAAGTTAAGGATTACCTGTCCTTAATTTGGTGTCCTACATTTTTAACCTTCTGTTATACTGTATTTTCAGGTTTCTTTATATGTTTTTTGCATACGGATCATCAATAGCTGGTTGGAATCATTGTAGACTAGTGATTGTTATTGATGCAACTTTTTTGAAGTCAAAATTTTATGGTGTTTTAATGATTTCAGTTTCAAAGGATGCAAATAATCAAATATTCCCACTAGCATTTGGAATCGCAGAATCTGAAAATAATAATTCCTATGAGTGGTACTTTAGTGAGCTTCACAATGCAATTGGGAGCCGTGCCAATTTAATTTTCTTATCAGACAGGCATCAATCTATTGCACATTTCATTGCAAAGGTATATCCTGAAAGCCACCATAGGATTTGTATCTATTATTTTGAACAGAACCTAAAGCAAATAAAAGTGAAACGTGAGGTCATAAAACTTTTCCAAAGTGCTGCAAGAGTATACAGGTACAAAGAATTTGATCTATACATGTCAAATATAGTAAAAGTTGATAAGAAGACTTTTGACAACTTGATGAAAGAACCACCGGAAAGGTAGGTACGTTCTTGTAGTCCACGACGAAGATATGACATGCTCACAACAAACATAGTTGAGTCAATGAATTCTGTGCTATTAGAAGCAAGGGAGCTGCCTATATTAAGAATGATGGATTTTATCCAAGTGAAGCTACAACATTGGTTTTATGAAAGAAGAAATGAAGCATAAGGAACTTTTTATGACATTTCTTGTTATGTAGAAGAGGAATTGAAGAAAAAGATAGATTTAGATTTTACTTTAAAAGTTAGTATTATGCTCTTTGTTTAGCTTATTATTTTAATGATAATTTAACATAATGTATTAACTTATAATTTTTCAATATTTAAGGTCTTCCTTGTTGATTCATGGCATTCTAGAGTTGAGAAAGAAGGAATTACTTTCTTGGTAGACTTAAACAAAAGAACATGTGATTGTTATCAGTTTCAATTTGATGAATTACCATGTATGCATGCAATTGCCGTTATCGAGAAGAGAAACATCAAGAAGTCTAATTTCTGCTCGTACCGGTACTTAAAGGAATCTTGGCTGAAAACATATGAAAGACAAATACATCTCGTAGGACATACTGATTCCTGGATTGTACCAGAGAGTGTTAAATCACAAATTATTAAACCTCTAGATTTCAAAGTGACGCCAGGTAGAAGGCAGCAGAAAAGGTATATTTCAGCTACCGAGTCATAAAAGATAACATTCAAATATGGTCGTTGCAGAAGAATTGGTCATAATAGAACATCTTGTATATATTCTCTGGCAGTCTATCCATTTTCAAGGAAGCATAGAGAATAATAGATATATCCACTTATGTTTATCTACTCTTTTAAGTTTTTGCTATAAATTGGATTCATTTTGATTGTTTTTATTTGAGCAGATGTTTATATAAAAGATGTCCTGAATTTTCAAAGTATCTTTGTGCTTATGTGCTCTTTGTTTCCTTTTCTTTTTTTGGGTGTTCAATTTACATTTGTCGGACCAATTATTGTTTGTGGGATTTTACTCTTGCTGTAAGTAAATAAGAAAGTCTTTTTCTTTATAGAATTTGACGCCTGCAACATGATACATCTTTATTTTTAAAATCACATTGGTAAAAGTAAAAGGTAAGGACACTGATTTCTAAAAGTCCTGAAAATTTGAATTATGAATCTAATAATAAGGACATAAATTTCTAAAATGTCCTTAACTTCTGGAAATCTCGGATTATTGTCTAGATTTTCAGATGTTCAGGAAATTTCAGAAAAATAGTCCTGAACGTATAGTTACAAGTTCAAAAGTTAAGTGTGACGACCTAAAAACCGACTGGTCGTGATGACGCCTATCGTGGAACTAAGACTGCCATTCATTTTCAATTTCTCTATTTTCCAACTAAAAAGCTTAAGAAAACATCATGTTTTAACAAAAATCCAATGATATAAACATAGAATCTCGAAACCAGCGGAAAGAAAATACAATCCCGACCTCGGGTGTCACTAGTCATGAGAAAAAACTACTACAACTGTTCGAATTAACAAGACTAGTACAGTCTGAAAATATCCAACATATAAACTAGAGGAAGATAGGGAGGGATAAGGCAGAACTGCGATCGCCAAGCAACTACCTTGCAATCTCCAAGTGAAAGTCAGCACAATATAACCAGCAGCCGCTACCGTGACCCGAGACACCTGGATCTGCACACAAGGTGCAGGGAGTAACGTGAGTACACCAACTCAGTAAGTAACAAGTCCAACCTATGGACTGACACATAGTGACGGACAAAAATCATAACAGGTAATAACATATATCTGAATAGGAAAAGTAGACATGCTTATAGTTCAATTAAAGTTCAATAGTATTTAAATGCAACTGAACAGTATGAAGTTCAAAACTCAGAGATTTTACATATACCAATGCACAACTAGCATGATCAATGTTCCATGAACCTCCACTCACAAGTACTCAACCCCTCGGTATTGTATATGGCCATCCGGCCCAGGGAAGATCCATCCCGGAATATACACCACTGACCGCAGTCATCCAGTACCGAGGACACAGGCTAATTCAGCCTCACGGAAAAGATCCATCTCTCGGTATAGTACTTCGGACAAGATCCATGTCCAGGGAAGATCCATCCCTCAATATCATCATCTACGCTCATTGGGGGTGTAAAGACTCCGGAAGGGCTTCTCTCATTAGCCCAAGAGCTATAACAAAGCCAACGAAGGCTTGTTCAATTTCTCGCTGCGGTGTGCATCCCAATCTCATATTATCACTTAATAGAAGGCTCTCGGCCTCACTCAGTCATAACTCACCTGTCTCTCATACGGGCTCTAAATATCATGATACTAGCCCGTTCAATAATAAAATGTGGTAAATAGCAATAACCGGGACTAGGATAGGACATAATATGCATGAAAAGGCCTGAGTACAGAATATCAATAAAATAAATGATATAACAGCAAGAAAAGACCTCTTGGGTCTCAATAATATTGGCATGAAGCCTTAACATGATAATCAGCATGATTTACAGCTCAATAACTAAATCACATAATTACAGCATAAATATCGGTAAGAATGAACCACTGAGCGGTGTTCTGGAATGACCCAGGATGCGTTTCCCACGATGCACGCCCATACGCCCATCACATGGCATGGCATCACCTTCATAATAATCATGAAACACATAGTTCAGGGTTCCAAACCCGCAACACAGAGATTGGAAGCGTTACTTACCTCAAGCCAAGCCATACTCTAGCTTGCGATGCCCTTTCCTCTCGATTCGGCCTCCAAATGCCTCGAATCTAACCAAAATCAGTTCATAACCATCAATATATACTAAAGGAGTGAAACCCATATGAAATTAATCAAATTACAACACAATTTCCGAAATTGACCAAACTTGACCCCCGGACCCACGTCTCGGAATCTGACAAAATTAACATCAATGGAATCCTTATCCTCCCACGAGTTCATGCATATCAAATTTACCAAAATCCAACAATAAATGACCCCTCAAATCCCTAATTTTTGGTCTCCAATCTTCCAAGCCCTAACCCCCAATTTGCTACTGATTTTCCCATAGATTCCAAGCTTACTACCTTAAGAATCATCATAAAAACAAGTTTAGGGATCAAGGACCTTACCTCTAAGAAACCCTCTTGAATTCTCCCTTGAATTTGCTCTCCAAAGCTTCTTCCCGTTTGAAATTTTATGAAAAATAACCCAAAATTCACGAAGGGTGAAGTATATATGTTCTGACCCAGCAAAAACACATTTGCGGCTTAATTATCGCACCTGTTGACACGCACTTGCGGTCCCAGGTGCGCATCTACGCATGTCACTTATCCGCCCAGCCACCACACCTGCGATCGGATTCTCGCACATACGCCATCGCAGGTGCGCCCAAAGTTTCGCTTCTGCGGCTCCACCCTTTCCCTATCTTGACCATATCTACGACTTCACTTCCGCTTCTGCAAGCCCTCACCTATTGTCCCCAAGCCGCAGGTGCGGTTATGACAGGAATTGTGCACTTCAACAGCCAATTCCAACTCAAAACCTCCCGTCAACCATCCGAAATCACCTCGAGGCCCCCGGGATCTCAACCAAAAGCAAGAGCAAGTTACATACCACCTTCCAAACTTGTACCAATCTTCAAAACACATAAAACAACATCAAAACATTAAATTAACCATGTATTCAAGCCTAAGAACTCTAAAAACTTCCAAATTCCGCTTTTGATCAAAAAGTCTATCAAACCTCATTCGAATGACTTGAAATTTTGCATATACATCAAAAATGACATAACGGACCTACTCCAACTTCCGGAATTCCATTCCGACCCCTATATCAGAATCTCCCCTATCCACGGGAAAGCGCCAAAATTTCCATTTCGCCAATTCAAGCCTAAATCTACTCCGGACCTACAAAATACATTCCGATCACGCTCCTATGTCCTAAATCACCTCACGAAGCTATTCGATCGGAATTCACATCTGAGACCTATTTAACATAAGTCAACATCCGGTTGACTTTTCCAACTTAAGCTTACTCAAAAGAGACTAAGTGTCTCTAACCTTTCCAAAACCCTTCCGAATTCGAACCAACCAACCCGGTACTATATAACACAGGTGAACAAAGCATAAAGAAGCAAAATTAGGAAAAACGGAGCGGTAACTCATAAAACGACTGGCCAAGTCGTTACATCCTCCCCCTCTTAAACAAATGTTTGTCCTCGAACGAGTCAAGAAAACGTACCTGAAGCCTCAAATAGGTGAGTATATCTGCTCCGCATCTCCCGCTCGGTCTCCCAGGTAGCCTCTCCTCCACTGCACTTTTACTGAAGCTAAATCCTTCGACCTCAACTTTTGAACCTGACGCTCCAGAATGGCTGCTGGCTCTATATCATAAGTCAAATCTCCCTCTAACTGTACTGTGCTAAAATACAGAACATGATACGGATCCCTAATATATTTCCGGATTATAGAAACATGAAACACCGGATGCATACTCGACAACCTGGGTGGCAAAGCAAGCTCATAAGCCACCTCTCTAATCCTTCGAAGCACCTCAAAAGGCCCAATGAACCAAGGACACCCTTCATGGGCGACACCTTTAGTAGAACTTTCTCCCTAACGATATAGGACACATCACGGAACTTCCTATCGGCATAGCTCTTCTGTCTCGACTCCGCTGTACGAAGCCGCTCCTGAATCATCTTCACCTTGTCCAAAGCATCCTGCACTAAGTGTGTGCCCAAATGTCTAGCCTCATCTGGCTCAAACCAATAACCTGGAGATCTACACCATCTCCCATACAAAGCCTCATATAGAGCCATTTGAATACTCGACTGATATCTGTTGTTATAAGCAAACTCTGTGAGCGATAGAAACTGATCCTATGAACCACCAAAGTCAATCACACAAGCGTGCAATATATCCTCCAATATCTGAATAGTGCGCTCGGATTGCCCGTCCGTCTAAGGGTAAAAAGTTGTGCTCAACTCGACCTGAGTACCCAACTCTCTCTGCACGGCCCTCCAAAACAGCAAAGTAAACTGAGTGCCCCTATCAGAAACGATAGAAATTGGGACACCACGCACCGAATAATCTCCCGGATATAGATCTCTGCAACCACTCGGAAGAATAGATAGTGTGCGGACTTGGTCAGCCGATCCACAATCACGCAAAATAGCATCGAACTTCTTCAAAGTCCGTGGGAGACCAACTACAAAGTCCATGGTAATCTGCTCCCATTTCCACTCTGGAATCTCTATTTACTAAAGAAAGCCACCCGGTCTCTAATGCTCATATTTCACTTGCTGACAACTGAGGCACCAAGCTACAAATCCCACAAAGTCTATCTTCATTCTTCTCCACCAATAATGCTATCTCAAATCCTGATACATCTTTACAGCACCCGGATGGATGGAATAGCGCGAGCTATGGGCCTTCTCCAGAATCAACTCCTGAAGCCCATCAACATTGGGCACGCATATCGGGCCCTACATCCTCAATACCCCTTCATCACCAATAGTCATATCTCTGGCATCGCCATGCTGAACTCTGTCCTTAAGGACAAGCAAGTGAGGACCATCATACTGGCGCTCTATGATGCGATCAAATAAAGAAGACCGAGAAATCACACTAGCTAATACCCGACTGGGCTCCAAAATATCCAACTTCACAAACCTATTGGCAACCGCCTGAAAATCAACTGTAAGAGGTCTCTCCCAAACAGGAATATATGTCAAACTGCCCATACTCACCGCCTTTCTGCTCAAGGCATCATCTACTATATTGGCACCTTTCGGATGATATAAGATAGTGATTTTATAATCCTTCAATAGCTCTAACCATCTCCACTGCCTCAAATTGAGATCCTTCTGTTTGAACAAGTGCTGGAGGCTACGATGATCAGTAAACACCTCACAAGACACACCATACAAGTAGTGCCTCCAAATCTTCAACGCGTAAACAATGGCAACCAACTCTAAATCATGAATGGGGTAGTTCTTCTAATAGGGCTTCAACTGATGAGAAGCATAAGAAATAACCCTACCCTCTTGCATCGACACACATCTAATACCCACTCTCAATGCATCACAATACACCATATATGAACTTGAAGCTGATGGAAAAACTACACTGGAGCTGTGGTCAAGGCAGTCTTGATCTTCTAAAAGCTAACCTCTCACTCATCTAACTACTGGAATGGAGCACCCTTCCGAGTCAATTTGGTCAAGGGTGATGCAATGGATGAAAATCCCTGAACAAACCGACAATAATAACCCGTCAATCCAAGAAAACTACGAATATCTGTGGCTGAGCACGATATGGGCCAACTCTGAACCGCCTCTATCTTCTTCGGATCAACCTAAATACCCTTGCTGGACACCACGTGCCCCAAGACAGCCACTAAACTGAGCCAAAACTCACATTTGGAGAATTTTGCATAAAGCTTCTCCTCCCTCAATCTCTGCAATACCACTCTCAAATAATCCGCATGCTCCTCCTGACTACATGAGTATACCAGAATATCATCAATGAAAACTATAACAAATAAGTCGAGATACGGCCAGAACACGCTGTTCATCAAATGCATGAACGTTGTTGGGGCATTGGTCAACCCAAAAGACATCACAAGGAACTCATAGTGACCATATCATGTCTTGAAAGCTGTCTTAAGAATATCCGAGTCCCTGATCTTCAGTTGGTTATACCCTGAATGGAGATCAATCTTTGAGAACACCCTCGCCCCCTAGAGCTGGTCGAACAAATCATCAATGCGAGGTAGGGGATACTTGTTCTTAACTGCAACTTTGTTCAACTGCCTATAATCAATGCATATCCTCATAGTGCCATCTTTCTTCTTCACAAATAGGACAGGAGCAACATACGACGAAACACAAGGCCGAATAAACCCCTTATCAAGGAATTCCTAAAGCTGCTCCTTCAACTCCGTTGGTGCCATACGATATGGTGGAATAAAAATGGGCTGAGTGCCCAACAATAGGTCAGTACCAAAATCAATATCCCTATCCGGTGGCATGCCCAATAGGTCTGCAAAAAACACATCGGTAAAATCCCTCACAATTAGAATAGAATCAATGCTGGGAGTCTCTGTACTGACATCCCTATCAAATGCTAAGTATGAAAGACAGCCTTCCCCAACCATACGTTGGGCCTTCAAGAATGAGATTACCCTACTGGAAACATAATCAGACAAAACTCGTCACTCAATCCGTGAAACACCCAGCATAGCTAAAGTCACTGTCTTGGCATGACAATCCAAAATAGCCCGACACAGAGATAACCAATCCATGACAAATATCACATCAAAGTCCACCATGCAAAGTAACAGAAGATCCACTCGAGTCTCAAGGTTCCTAATAGACACAAGGCACAACCGGTATACATGATCTACCACAACAGTATTGCCCACCAAAGTAGAGGCATGAACAAAAGAAACGAGTGACTTGTAGGGCGTACACAAATAATTGGAAAAATATGATGACACATAAGAGAAAGTAGTACCGAGATCAAATAATACAGAGGCATCTTTGTGGTAGATTGAGATAATACCTGTGATCATATCATCTGAAGTAGTAACATCTGGTCTGGCTGGAAGAGCATAGAAACGGGCCTGACCACCACCTGATCGGCCTCTCCCTCTAGGGCGACCCCTAGCTGCTTGATCTCCAGGCCTAACTAACTAAGCAGGTGGAGAAGTAGCTAGTGCTGAAGCTGAAGGCTCAATCCTCTACTGGGATGATCCTCCTATTAGACGGGGACAAAACCTCTTGATATGACCCCAAATATCCATACTCAAAGAAACCCCTCACAACAAATGGCGGTGGGGACTGGAGGGAGCCCCGCGCACCGGGATGCCCACTAGAAGAATTAAGCATAGATGAGCCCTGGACTGATGGTGCTTGAGTCGAACTCTGAGCTGGAAGGGCATTGAGAGATGAGTGACCCTGATGTGAACTATGAGAACCATGGCCAGATGATCCACCACGATGACCTGAATGGGATGGCTGAGCATGCCTAAATGAACGGCCTCTGCACACTAAAACTGATCTCCCGAAGAAGAACCACCAAAGCTACCAGATCCCAGAGGCCTCTTGGCCTCCCTCTCCTCTCTCTCCTGGCGACGAACTGACTCAATCTCCCTAGCAATGTCAACCACCTCCTCATGAGAAGCGCTAGATACTCTCTCAGGTTAGAAAAATCTGTAGCTGATAGTTGAGGCCATCAACGAACCTCCTGATCCTCTCCCAATCTGTGGGAACTAGCCAGATAACATGACGGGCCAACTCGGAGAACCTTATCTCATACTGATTCATGGACATTCCCTCCTAATGCAACTGCTCTCCCTATTGTACGTAGAATCCTCTGGCACTTTTCTAAGAAACCCTGGGCATCTTCGCCCTCTGCTCCGCTGAAAGTCGGAGGCTGAAGTCTACCAAATCTCTCCAGTTGACGCTGCTCGTCATCAGGAATAACTGGAACTACATACTCCTGAGTAGGGGTGTTCGTCAGTCGGTACGATATGGTATTTAGATATTTCGGTTTGGTATTTTCAGTATTCAGTTTTTTAAATCCTATACCAATACCATACCTAATTAAATTCGGTATGGTTCGATTTTTCTCCTTTCGGTTTCGGTTTTTCGGTTTGGTAACTTCGGTTTGAATACTAACTAGTGCATATGTAGAGTCATACACTCTAATATTCTTAATTAAAGTACTCAAAAATACAAAACTAAAAATGCTTATTGACAAAAATTTTGTTCAAAACTAGCAAATATTGACCCAAATAGAGAAAATTGTACATAACAGAATACTTGATTATTAGAAATGTCTTGTTACTTGTTTAGAGTTAATTTATGAATTTTTAAAATAAAGGAAAGTAAAATTCTAGATTTTTTTTATATTTATGTTATAATTGATAATATGTGTTTTATGTATAATAGATATTTTGGTACGATATCGGTATTTTGGTATTTTATTTTAAAATACCAAATACCATACCTAATACCAATTCTTAAAAAAACATAAACCAAATACCATACCAAATACCAAAATACCGTATGCCAAATAACAAAATTTTCGGTTTCAGTACGGTAATTTGGTATTTACTAAATTATGCACAGCCTAGTCCTAAGCAGGGGTAACCGGCTGGGCTGGTGGTGCCTTCGGTGTCTGAAGTCCCTGTACAACCTGCTCAGGTGCGCAAGCGACGAGAGTCTGAGTGCCTCCCCTGGCCTGGGAAGTAGTTGTCGTAGTAGAGACTGCGACTTCTTAAGCGAGGCTGGAGCACACTATTAGAATCTGAGCCAAGGTCTCTTGGATACCCGGAATAACAATAGGTACAGCTGGTGCCTGAGCCAGTACTGCTGGAGCATCCTTCGCTGGAGCCTGATCATGAATTAGGGCGGCTGGTGGATCTGCAGGTGCTGCCCTAGCTTTCGTGCGGGCCACACCGCCCTACTATGGCCTCGATTGTATCCTCGGCCTCTAGTGGCTCTAGCTGGTGGTATCGGTGGTCGTCCATCCTGGCCGGTAGCACGTGTCCTCACCATCTGTGAAAGTATAGAATAACAAAAGTTTAGTGCTAGAATCAATAGTTTCGCAAGACAAAAAATCAAGAATATAAAGTTTTCCTAAGGGTTCTGCAGCCTCTCGAGGATAAATACAGACATCTCCGTATCAATTCCCAAGACTCTACTAAACCTGCTTATGACTCGTGAGACCTATGTAACCTAGGCTCTGATACCAACATGTCACGACCCAAAAACCGAAACGGTCATGATGGTGCCTATCGTGGAACTAGGCCAACCATTCATTTCTAATTTCTCTATTTTCCAATTGAAAAGCTTAAGAAAATATCATGTTTTAACAGAAATCCAATGATATAAAAATAGAAGTTCCAAAACCAGCGGCTAAAAAATACAAGCCCGACCTCGGGTGTCACTAGTTATGAGCAAAAACTACTACAACTCTTCGGATTAACAAGACTAGTACAGTCTGAAAATATCCAACATATAAACTAGAGGAAGATAGGGATGGAAAAAGCGGAACTGCGGTCGCCAAGCAACTACCTCGCAATCTCCAAGTGAAAGTCCGCACAATATAATCAGCAGCCACTACCGTGACTCGAGACACCTGGATCTGCACATAAGGTGCAAAGGGTAACATGAGTACACCAACTCAGTAAGTAACAAGTCCAACCTATGGACTGACAGGTAGTGACGAACCAAAATCTCAACAGGTAATAACATATATCTAAACAAGAAAAGTAGGCATGCTTATAGTTCAAGTAAGCTTCAATAGTATTTAAATGCAACTGAACAGTACGAAGTTCAAAACTTAGAGATTTTACATATACCAATGCACAACTAATATGATCAATGTTCCATGAACCTCCACTCACAAGTACTCAACCCCTCGGTACTTTATATGGCCATCCGGCCTAGGGAAGATCCATCCCGAAATATACATCACTGACCGCAGTCATCCAGTACCGAGGACACTGGCCAATCCAGCCTCACGGAGAAGATCCATCTTCCGGTATAGAACTTCGAACAAGATCCATGTCCAGGGAAGATAAATCCCTTAATATCATCATCTGCGCTCACCAAGGGTGTAAAGACCCCGGAAGGGTTTTCTCTCATTAGCCCAAGCGCTATAACAAATCCAACGAAGGATTGTTCAGTATCTCGCTGCGGTATGTAGCCCAATCTCATACTATCACTTAATAGAAGGCTCTCGGCCTCACTCATTCATAACTCACCAGTCTCTCATACGGGCTCTAAATGTCATGATACTATCCTGGTCAACAATAAAATGTGGCAAATAGTAATGATCGAGACTGGGACAGAGCATAATATGCATGAAAAGGACTGAGTACAGAATATCAATAAAATAAATGATATATTAGCAAGAAACAACCTCTCTGGGTCTCAATAATATCGACGTGAAGACTTGACATGATAATCAACATGATTTACAGCTCAACAACTCAATCGCATAATTACAACACAGATATCGGTAAGAAAGAACCACTTAGTGTTGTTCTGGAATGACCTAGACCGCGTTTCCCACAGTGCATGCCCATACGCCCGTCACTTGGCATGGCATAACTTTCATAATAATCATGAAGCACATAGTTCGGGGTTTTGAACCCGCAACACCAAGATTGGAAGCGTTAGTTACATCAAGCCAAGCCAAGCTCTAGCCCATGACTCCTTTTCCTCTCAATTCGGCCTCCAAATGCCTTGAATCTTACCAAAATCAAATCACAACCATCACTATATGCTAAAGGAGTGAAACCCATATGAAATTAATCAAATTACGACACAATTTCCGAAATTGACCAAACCCGACTCCGGGCCCACATCTCAAAATCTGACAAAATTAATATCAATGGAATCCTTATCCTTCCACGAGTTCATGCATATCAAATTTACCAAAATCCAACCACAAATGATCCCTCAAATACCTAATTTTTGGTCTCCAATCTTCCAAGCCCTAAATCCCAATTTGCTACTGATTTTCCCATAGATTTCAATCTTACAACCTTAAAAATCAACATAAAAAATGAGTTTAGGGACCAAGGACCTTACCTCTAAGAAACCCTTTTGAATTCTCCTTTGAATTTTCTCTCCAAAGCTTCTTCCCATTTGAAATGTTATGACAAAATAAACAAAATTCACGAAGGGTGAAGTATATATGTTCTGACCCAGCAAAACCACATCTGCGGCCTAATTATCGCACCTGCGATCCCAGGTGTGCATCTGCTCATTTTACTTATCTGCCGAGCAACCGCACCTGCAATTAGATTCTCGCACCTGCGCCATCGCAGGTACGCCCAAAGTTCCGCTTCTGCGACTACAATCTTTCCCCCTTTTGGCTGCATCTACGACTTCACCTCCACTTCTGCGAGCCAGCACCTACGGTCCCCAAGCCGCCGGTGTGGTTATGACAGGAACTGTGCACTTCAGCAGCCAATTCCAACTCAAAACCTCCTGTCAACCATCCGAAATCACCCAAAGACCCCCGGATCTCAACCAAAAGCACGAGCAAGTCACATACCACCTTCCAAACTTGTACCAATCTTCAAAACACATAAAGCAATATCGAAACATCAAATTAACGATGGATTCAAGCCTAAGAACTCTAAAAACTTCCAAATTCTGCTTTTGATTTAAAAGTCTATCAAACCTCGTTCGAATGACCAGAAAGTTTGCATACATGTCACAAATGACATAGCGAACCTACTCCAACTTCCAGAATTCCATTCCGATCCCTATATCTAAATCTCCCTATCCACCGAAAAATGCCAAAATTCCCATTTCGCTAATTCAAGCCTTAATCTACTTCGGACCTCCAAACACATTCCGATCACTCTCCTAAGACCCAAATCACCTCACGAAGCTATTAGAACCATCAGAATTCACATTTGAGATTTATTTCACATAAGTCAACATCCGATTGACTTTTCCAACTTAAGTTTACCCAAAAGAGACTAAGTGTCTCTAACCTTTTAAAAACACTTCTGTATTTGAACCAACCAACCCGATACTATATAACACAGGTGAAAAAAGCATAAAGAAGCAGAATCGGGAAAAACGTAGTGGTAACTCATGAAACAACCGGTCGGTTCGTTACATTAAGGACACTTACTCCTGAACTTAGACTTACAAGCTCATAATTTAAAGGACACTTAGTCATTAACTTTTGAACTTGCTACTGAAAGTTTAGGACCATTGGTCCTAAACTTTCAGTAGCAAGTTCAAAAGTTAAGGACTCTTGGTCCTGGAGTTAGAGTTACAAGTCCAAAAGTTAAGGACAATTAGTCCTTAACTTACAGTTATAAGTTCAAAAGTTAAGGACACTTGGTCCTGAACTTATAATAATAAGTTTAAAAGTTAAGGACAAGTAGTCCTTAACTTTTTTTTAACTGAATCCACTAGGCACTGTGCCTAGGGTTAATTTTTTATATATATATATATATATATATAAGGTTACAACAAAAATGGAGGGGGACCTGAACCTTACCTCCACATTTAAGATGAAAATGCACTTGGTCAACCACATTTTGTAACCTAGTGACATCTGTACCCTATGGTGAGTTAGACCTATGAAGATGGTCCAATTAACTTTCTAACAATGATAGTCAATTGGAGCTGCAAAATACAAGTGTGGTAAGCCTAGGTCAACTATACAAAAAAGTACATGTAAACCTAAATATGCTAAGAAGAAATGTTGGAAGGATTCCTTGCATGTGCAAAGAGTTCTACATATATTACACTTGAGTGCAAAATCTAGTAAAATTGGCACATAGTTAGAATCAGAGAGGAGGACTATCTTCCATTTTGCTTTGGCCTTGAAGATAGGGAAAGCTCAATGGAAGATAGTTGGCAAAAACACTTCAAGAGAAGCTGAGCTGTGTTGTTGTTATCTTGCATATCTGACAGAAAAAAGTGAGCCATGAGAGGCTTTTGCTGTTACAGTAATCCAGCTTGTGAGAGTAGCTGACAGTGTGTATGGTTGCGCTTGAGGATCATGTGTGACTCTATGTTGAGTGACCCACTATTCTTGCAGACCTGTCAGTGTGTAAACTTGTTGTAGTGGTTTGGATTGCTGAGTGGAATGTCTAAAGTTACAGAAAAGGTGCTACTGTTGGATATGCAGTGAGCCTTGTGAACCTGTGTAAGTGTGGGTTGGTGGAGAGACTTGAATCAAATGGTACCTTTTTAGAAGAATGATCATCTGGGATGCTAATACCACTGGCTAAAAAAGCACCAATTGATCAAGTGTACTCCCAGTACCTGCAAAACATAAGAAACCTGTTAGTGAAGGGGAGCTCAATCTCCAGGTTCTTGTATTAACTGGAGATGAGTCTGGGGGCAAGGGAGCAATTGGGATCCCAGAGCAATAAAGAGCTGATTGCAGGTTCTTGTGATCACTGCAATCAGCTATATTATTGTTGCTCATATTGTGTAGATAAAGCTGACTTGAGGAGTCATGGTTGCATGCATGAGAGACCCTGCACCATGGATGAGGAAAGAGTCCTGTAATTTCTGCATTTTCTACACCTGAAGGTGCTGATTTCTGCACGTTCTGGTGTATCTGAGGGATGCTGGTGCTGTGGGAATGATGTTTGAGTATCAATTGGTTTGTTTCTAGGAGAATGAACATCAATGATGTTGATACCACTCCTAGAAACTATTCCAATTAATTGATCAATGATAGAAAGAAGGTACTTGCAAAAAAGAGAAAGAAGTTAGTGTACAGGTGAGCATTTTTGACTAGTTTTTTTAGGACTATTTTGTTTGAAGGGTTCAGAGGGTTGCGCAAAGGTTGGGTGCCAGAAGAAGAGGGTTGATAGGGCTTGAACTGGGTCGATTTCTTTGGCTGTTTCTACTGAGGTGAACTTGGCATAATAGTTCCCCAGCTATGAGGGACTTTTGCTATTTATGGTGGTTTGCCGCATGGAAGTTTGGATCTCTAGAACTGTTTCAATGGTGGTATATGTGGTGCGGTGGTGGTATGCTTGTCCATGATGTGTGTGTATGATGACCCTTGCCCTATGCCAATGTAGAAAGATTATAGGGTTATAGATTTCACCATTAGGATTGCTTTCCTGCCTTTCATAAACTACTTCTATTCCTTGTTGAAGTTTTAGAAGAATGAACCATAAGGTTAATACCATTCTCTAAACCATTAGCAAAGGAATAGGTAGTTCATAAAAGGTTGTCACCTTCAAAAGAACTAACAAAGTTAGTAAAACTTTCCAAGCCAGCCCCAGTAAACTGGTGTTGGTGCTGTTTGTGTTGCCATTTTTCATGGCTGAGACCTTCTTGTATGGCCCTTTTTGTATTCCGCTATCAACCATAACCATGAGAGCTGGAGGGACTAGCATGATGTGGAGGAACCATAATTCTTCTGGTTCTCTTGTGTCTGAAGCCTGGAGTACCCAATTGGTCTTGCAGTACTTGACCTCTGATGTGAGGAAGCATTGCATGAATATTATAATACTCTGTCAAAGTGGTAAGGTCATGGCTGATTTTGGACAAAGATTCTGCTGGGTAGTTTTCTTCCCTGTAAGTGTGAGTACAGCTAAAATTTTCACAATGGTTGCAGAGGTCTAGAAGCTGCTATAATTTCATCTTAAGGGACCAAGGGAAGCCTTTACCATTGGTTAGACACTGGATTAGGAGTGCAGAATCTGATTCCAAGTGAACCTTAAGGAAGCCATTAGTCAAGCACCATTAGATCCTTAGAAGGGCAGCTTCAGTTTCTGCAAGGTTGTTAGTCCCTTCCCCTAAAGGGGCTGCAATTGCATGAATGAATTTAGAGTTGTGGTCTCTGATAATCATACCTGCCCCAATCCTGCCCGGGTTTGTGAGTGCACTCCCATCACTATTAACCTTCACAAAATCATTGCTTGGTTTGTTCTATACCACTTGGGTAATGAGAGTTTGGTGTTTTAGGTTCTCAATGAAAGGGTAAAGAGACTGCCAGTTCAAAGGCCACTTAACTTCAGGGAAGTTGGCCCTCAGCAACAGGTTAATATCTGAGTTAATGGAGATCAACACTCTTGTTAATGAGGTGGATTTAGATCTATATTTTGCACTACACCTGTTCTTCCACAGGTTCCAACAGATTATGATAGGTAGGGACTGAATAATGAGCTTATGGATTTCATTGTTGCTTTGCAGGAGCCACCACTTCATCAAAAGGAGTCTGAGAGGTATTTCTTCATTCTAAATTCCAACTGATCCTCCAAACTTTCCCCAGACAATTTTGGTGAAGTTCCCCCTACTGAAAATATGGTCAACAGTTTCATTGGAGTGAACAGAGCAACACACACTCCTAGATACAGTAAAGCTGCTCAAAGATAAGACTCTGTCATCAGTAGGAAGCTTGTTTCTAAGGTCTCTCCATAGATAAAAGGACCACTTGAAAGGAATCTTCTTATGCCAAATCATTTTGTTAGAGAAATTTGGTTGTCTCTTGGGTCTGATTATCTCCCATGCTAATGCACAACTGAATCTGCCATCAGTGCTAGGGGTCCAGATAGCTTCATCTTGATTATGGTTGTCAAAGATAGGGATTTGCATGATGACATGGACCATGTTGGTAGGGGAAATTGCATTGAGCTTTTGGATGTTCCACTGACCTTGCTCCCAGAATTAAGACACTGCAATATTACCAGGCCTTCCTCCTTCGGGTCTGTGGTATGCAAGAGGTCCAGATCCCAACCAATTGTTCCACCAGAAGCTACAATCCCCCATGTGAAGTCTCCACTGAATATTCTTCTCAACTTTTTTTTTGTTGGTTATTAATCTCTTCCATGCTTGTGATTGACCTGAGTTCTATTTTCTGGATATTGGATTGGATCTCTGGTAGTATTTTGCTTTCAAGAAACTACCACACAAATATTGAGTAGTCCTGAGATGCCACCATTGCTTGTATACCATTGATCTGCAGATGTCTTTAATTCTTCTGAAGCCTAAACCCCCCTCATTCACAGGGTAGCAAAGCTTGTGCCAAGAGGCCCAATGATATTTATTTTTGTTGTTGTCCATTACCCAGAAGAAGTTTGCTACAAGCTGCTCCATTTGTTTCATAACTGTTTTAGGAGGGGGGACAACTGCAAGGAGGTGGATTGGTATAGACTGCAACACATATTTAATGAGAGTGGCTCTTCCTCCATGAGAAAGCATCTTTCCATGCCAACCCCTGATTCTACTTACAACCTTAGAGACCAGGTTGTTGCAATGAATGATTCTCATTCTACCAATGTACAGGGGAAAACCAAGATATGTGATTGGAGAAGATTTCTTGTTGAAGCCAGTCACTGAGTGGATCTTTCTAATTGCAGATGGGAGAACACAAGGGGAAGTCATGAAGTGACTTTTGTGCGTATTGATTTGTTGACCTGATGTAGCTTCATAATTGTTCAGGATCCACATGATTTTCTGAAGTGATGACCTTTTCCCAGAGGTAAAAATAATGATGTCATCAGCTCTCAAACGATTGACTTGAGGACCCCTTCTTTCTATGTAGAAGGCATTAAACAGCTGGTCTTGATTGAGCATATTGAGCATTCTAGACAGGAGCTCAACACCTATGATGAACAAAGAAGGAGAAAGAGGGTCACCTTGCTTTAAACCCCTTGTAGACTTGAAAAATCCAAATCTAGTCCCATTGATAATGACTGTATACCAATTATTAGACATGGTCCTCCAGATCATATCAATGATTCTTTCACAGAAGCCCATTCTCCTCAACATAATACAGGTAAAGCTCCAGGAGACCCTATCATAGGCTTTGGACATGTCAAGCTTGATGACCACATTTGACCCCTCATTTGGTTTTTTAATTTCATAAACAATTTCTTGAGCAAGCATGATGTTTTCAGAGATGTTTCTCCCCTTTACCAAACCAGATTGGTTAGCAGAGATGATTCTGGGAGGAAGGGGCAATTCTGATGCCAACAATTTTGGAAATGATCTTGTTTATGAAGTTGCTGAGACTGATGTGTCTAAATTTAGAGAGAAAATTAGGGAATTCCACCTTAGGAAGGAGGACCAAGCAAGCATTGGTCATATACCTGGGCATACTATAGCCACCAAAAAAGTCCAAAACTACTTTGAGCAGGTCATTCTTGATGATATCCCAACAAGTTTAGTAGAATTTACCTTTGAACCCATCTGGCCCAGCTGCACTAGTGGGATTCATAGAGAAGACAACATCTTTGATCTCTGAAAGGGTAGGATCTGCAACCAGAATGTCATTATCTTCCTGAGTAATCATAGAACGGATACATGAGAGAAGATCCTCTCAAATTGATCCTCCAGGGTCTGTAAAGAGGTTTTGGTAAAATTCAGAAGCTGCATTACCAATAGCCTCATCACCATGGATCCACTGGCCATCTTCCTCTTTGATTTTGTGGATGTAAAGCTTTCTTCTTCTACCTCTGATGAGGCCGTGGAAATATTTGGACTTTGCATCTCCTTCTTTGAACCACTGATGATGAGTTTTTTGTTTTAGGAACTTCTCCTCCAACTTCATGTATCTAATGTACTAACCTTTGATATCATGAAGGTTGGACCTATCAATTTCTTCATTGGTCTCTGCCCAAACTATTTCCATTGCCTTCAACTTTTCTTCATATTCCTTAGCCTTTTGGAAAATATCACCATATTGTTTTCTGGACTATTGACTTAAACCAGTAGAAAGGGCCTTGAGTTTTTGATGGAATATCCACATAGCACTGCCATTGACCTGCTTGTCCCAGATTTCTTTAACAAATGATTTGAAGTTGGCATTGTCAACCCATAGATTTAGGAACTTAAAATACTTGGTACCATTTTCCTGCCTTACTCTAATCTCCAAGAGGAGGGGGCTGTGATCAGAACCAGTTGAAGCTAGGTTGGAGAATGTAGTAGTAGGGAATGCAACTAACCACTAGTCATTGGCAAGACCCCTATCCAATCTTTTCCAGACAATGGAACATTAACCCCTTCCATTAGACCAGGTACATCTAGGACCATAGAACCCCAAGTCCACCAATCCACAGTCTTCAATCATGCATAAAAAATCCATTCTTTTTCTCATTTGGTATGGAATACCTCCTATCTTTTCTTCAACTGAGGCAATAACATTGAAGTCACCAATGACACAACAAGGAGAATCACAGGTCTCTAATTTGTGCCTCAATACCTCCCATAGGGGCCTTCTCAGGATTAGTTTGCATTTGTCATAAACGACTGTGATGAAAAAGGGGGTGTCATTTTCCACATGTCTCATCTGAAGAGTTATTTGTTTCTCATCATGATCAGTGACAGATGCAGTGAATTCTTTGTCCCAGAAAACCCAAATCTTATCATTAATATTGGAAGCAGCTTGGTGCATTGAAAGTTGGAGTTTGAAAAAATTGATATGGGAAGTGTCAAGGAAGGGTTCAAGAACTGCAATGAAGGAAAGTTTGTGGATGTGTTTCAGAATGCTGAGCCTTTCAATGGCTCCAGAGTTCTGATGCCTCTAGTATTCCAAATGATTGTACTAATCATTGAAAAGAGGGTTTTAGATTGTGTTTTGGTGGGACACTGCTGCTTCCAGTTCTAGCAGCCCCGTTTCTGGTAAACCTTGAAGATGAACTTTTTCTGGCAGATAGAGTTTTTGAGGCAACATATTTCTGATTTGGAACACCATTTACTGCTGCAATTAGCATTTTACAATGGTGCTCTTTTTCAGAATCTCCCTCACTACGGTCACTGTCTTCATCTTGATTTTCACCCAATTCATCCTCATATTCAATAGGTTTATACTCATCCTGCTGTAGAGTGTATCTATTGAGGGGACATTCCTCAATAATTGGTTCTTTAGTAGTTCGAAGTGGTTGGGAGAGTGAGGGGTTGGCTATGACTGAGTTCCTATAGTCAGGAGATTGAACAACTACATTGGTTTCAACACTAGTTTTTTTTCTTCTGAAGAACAGGACTCTCAAAATTGGAATTAGCAGGAGGTTCATTGATATAAACTCCTGCATTTTTATTCCTCATAGCTTTCCTCTTTTTCTGGCTGGGTTTATTTTTGGATTTCTGAGTCTGAATTTGAAAATCAGCAGCAACCTTGGCTTTTCCTTTGAGTAGAGCATTCAATTGTGCCTCCTTAACTGTTACATTATCAAATTGCCGTGTCTGATCTTTGCTAGACTGAGTAAGTGTGGTTGCAGGATTGGTCTATCCTATGGTCAGTCAATTGTGCAATATCACACTCATGCGAAACATAAGGAAAACCCATCCCATCTGAAACCCCTTCCTGTCTACCTATATGTTTCTCTTGACATTTCACCATTCCTTCTTCAACTTTACCAGAACTAATATAGGGAACATGTGGAAAGGGAGGACTCTGAGCACCAGAGTCAACAACACTAGGGGGATATTGGGATAAGGGGGGTTCTGGGCAGCAGAACCATCACTCCTCTCCAGTTGAGCTGGAGGATTAATAGAAGGCATACCTGAGGGTGGTGTGTCATTTTGCTGAATTTCCTTTGGTGTGAGCTGGGGCCGCTGAGTGTTTGGTGTTTTTGCATGTAGACTTGCTGTTGTCTCTTGTTTTAGTTGTTACCTTTGAAGTTCTTCCTCTTTTGTGTTTGCCATTCTTCTTCTGGTATTTCTTCTATTGCATCTTGTTGTTGTTCTTTTTTTTTGGTTTTTCATTATGGTCTGATGCTCTCTTCTTTGGTTGCCCTTGCTGGTTGTTGTTCTGCTGTTGCTTGCTTGATTCTCCCTTCTCTGTGACCTTTTGTTGGTTGTTTGGGGAAGTAGTAGTTGTTGCATCATTTCCTTTTTCTTTTTTCCTCTTGATTTCTAGGTCCCTCTGTTTGACAGGACAAGCTTGTGCATTGTGACCAAGGTGTCTGCAATGAGAGTAATATGATGGAAGCCTTTCATGTTGGACTTCAAGCCAATGTCCATATCCATTCACATCTTGGTCTTCATCATAGCCCAGCCATACATGAGATGGCCTTTCCTTGGTGAAATCTATTTGTATTTTAACTTTCACAACACTACCTCTTGTTTTCTGGAAGGAGGCTAAGTCCAGGAACAGTGCTTTTCCAATTGGAGATAAGGAGGGGGGGGGGGATAAAATCTCCATATAATAGAGGTTCCAAGGGAGTTCTGGGATCATGATCCATACTGGAACTATGGGGGAATCTTCATTTGGTTTAAATATAGGTTTCCAAGCTTCAAGTCTCATTAACTGACCTTGAATGTACATATTCTGTTTGCTCCATAAATTAGAATGATCATACTCGTTGTCCAGATCAATGTAAACAATTCTTGCATTGAAGTGTGCAATTTTCACACCTCCTCTGAGTTCAGTTTGAGCAATGAAGCTTTTCCTGATTACATCCATCCTGGGCATAGTGTTTGAAAATTTGCCCACAACTGTAAACTTACACCTGTCTGCAAACTTCACTATGTAATCTTCCCTTTTAAAGATGACTACTGGCTTGCCTTGTTTGGTGGTAATAGTTGGAGGACAGAACTAAATAGGGGCTATCTCTGCCTCATGTCTGGCTCTCAACCTAGTAACTTATGAGTGAGTGACTGTTGGGGTGATGGTGGTGGATTAATTGGTATTTTGGGTTTGTTTTGGTTGGTATTTGGTTGTGGGGTGATAGTGTGCATTGGATTGGATTGGGGGGGGGG
>MU720930.1:116165-127538 GCA_026770625.1 Nicotiana glauca
TGGTTCATTTGGTTTTTCCTTGGGATATTTGGTCTGTCAAAGTTGGAGGATATTTTAGGAATGGAGTTGGGGATGGCCTGATTATTTTAGACCTGTGGTTGATGTCGAGTCTGGGTAGGTACACCTGGAACAGGGGCATCAGAAGTCTTCAATTATGAGCCTAATGGGTGAAGGGATTCTTGAGCAGAACCCTTAGCTGTAGCAGTAGTTGCATCAGCTGAGGCTTTGGGAGCTACACTTGCCGAACTGTCATTTCCAACATTCAACAAGTTTGGCTTGTTTAAAAGCTGGCTTGAGAATTTGGGAACATTCTCTTGAATCATAAGAGTTGTTTGGCATTGGTCTTGTGCCGTTTGGATCACCGAAACACCATTGCCGGCCAAGTGGTGAGTTTCAGAGTTTATCTTTTGGGAGGATTAGTAGATTCCCATGTTGGATTGGTTAGAGATGTTATGTACCTGTTCCTTTGGATGTGTAGGAGCATTTGCAATTGGTTGTTGCACTTCAATTGTCCCAGAAAAGTGAGGGACATTTTGACGACCATCAGAAGGAAGTGAG
The DNA here is from genome assembly GCA_026770625.1 of Nicotiana glauca. Lineage (NCBI taxonomy): Eukaryota > Viridiplantae > Streptophyta > Magnoliopsida > Solanales > Solanaceae > Nicotiana > Nicotiana glauca. The sequence goes on from MU720930.1 coordinate 116,724, forward strand.
TGAACTGGATGCAGAGCTTGTAAAATTGACGCGGTTGATCGACACCCATAAAGAATTGATGGTGCTAAACTGTTGTTTCCTCCTTACGACCCTGTTGGAATCCAAAATTATTAGTTTGGCCGGTTGGCCTCCATATTCGGCCACCTCTATTTCACCGGAGTTGTGACTTGAGAACTGATATTGATTCCCACGGTGGAATTGGCTAATTTTTGGCGAGGAGCCTTGTTTTGTGATAGAGAAAGCTCTCCATGGATTGGAATTCCATTTTTGGACCCCAAATCAGCATAGGAGTTTTTCAAAAATCCCAGGCGATCTTTTGCTACAGTGACCTCAGCGCCCTTTTGAAGATTTGTAGCGATTGGGATGGAGGGTTGGGCTGATTTTTGTATAGTTGTGTGCGCCTTTGAGAGACGCTCCATTTGTATCTGGTCTTGTGGTTTTCCATTGGTGGAAGTCGGTGCAGTGGCCATTGACCACCGCAATTGTACTGTAGCTATATATCTCCTGTACGGAGAGCGTTAAAAATTGTTGCGGCATATTTGGGCATGAGTTTAGGGTTTTTACTTATGAACTCTTGGTAGTCCTTAACTTACAGTTACAAGTTCAAAAGTTAAGGACACTTGGTCCTGAACTTTCACTTCAAGTTCAAAAGTTAAGGACACTTGGTCTTGAACTTACAGTTACAATTTCAAAGTTAAGGACAGGTAGTCCTTAACTTACAGTTACAAGTTCAAAAGTTAAGGACACTTGGTCCTGAACTTACAGTTCCAAGTTCAAAAATTAAGGACAAATAGTCCTTAACTTATAGTTACAAGTTCAAAAGTTATGGACACTTGGTCCTGAACTTAGACTTACAAGCTCAATACACTTAATTTAGGAATTGCAAATGGACAAATCGATAGTTAACAAAAAGAAAGAAATTAATAATATGATGCCTTCATATTACTACTGATACTATCATTCGGCATAGCTGTGACCAAATTATGCTATGCAAATAAAATAAAAGTGCCTTGCGAAAAATTTACAGGATATCTCAGAAGTCATATGGATTCTTTACAACAATTTTATACCAAATTCAACAACATCTGACTTTCTTTACAACTAAACTACAACTCATTTGGTAGATAGTTTCATTTTCACTATCATAGTTGTCGCCGACATTTTCTGGTGGTGTATCATAACCATAATTTCTTTCCACTCTCCATGTGCCCAAAGATTTGTTGCAAGCTCTTTTATAAAGTTTGTTATGTCTTCAGGTTGGAATTTCTCCACATCTTTTCCCATCATCAACAACTCCAGATACTTGATTAGAAATGCACCACAATCAGTCCTAAGAAAAATGTAAGATATGGAGTCAATTAAACAATATCTTTAATAACATATCTAAAGTACATATAAATTATATAGCAAATAACAACACGTACGATCCAGTTTGGTGTGGTGATCTTTGCCACTGAATATCAAATTTGTTCAATGCATTTCCAAAAGACTTGTGATTTTTCTCAAACTGTGAGAACTTTAGCAAGTGCGGGATCATGTGTACATACATTTCAATGTGATTCATTCCTTGCCCCTATGACTCACTATATATAGAATCGTACACATCAATCTTTCTCTTATTCAAGTCCAATACCCCCAAAAGAAAATGTGTCATAGCATCATTATCTTCTGAAGGAAACCGATATGGAAAAAAGATTTTATCAACCTCTGTCCAAGCAATTCCACATCTACGATTGTCACCCTACACATATGGTGTCAGAAACAATTAATTATCACCACACCAAAACTCATTTGTAACATCTTCATTGAAATCCTTATACACATGTAGCATATAGTTATCAAAAAATATATATGTAGTTGTGCAACGAAAAGGATGGGCACAAGGGTGGTAGAATTCCTTCTTTCTCAAATAATACAGGGCAATGTCAATATGCTTCATAAAAAGACAAAAAAAAATCCATCAGTCATAAATAAATAAAAAAATAAATTAAGAATAAAGAAAAACATGCTTTGTGAATTATCAAACCTTATCATCAAGTATAAAACTACTATCTGAAAGCTCAAGGAAGAATATTATGCTATTGATTTTTTGATGGTACAACTTATATGGATTCTTTATTACACCATTATCATCAATATATATACATCAGTTTTTTCCCCTGAAAATTTTGAAAATATCAAAGTTAGAAGTTATTCCTCAATTCCTAATTAAGGACAGCTAGTCCTGAACTTACAATTACAAGTTCAAAAGTTAAGGATAGGTAGTCCTTAACTTACAGTTACAAGTTCAAAAATTAAGGACAGTTAGTCCTTAACTTACAGTTACAAGTTCAAAAGTTAAGGATACTTGGTCCTGAACTTAGACTTACAAACTCATAAATTAAAGGACAATTAGTCCTGAAGTTAGAGTTGTAAGTTAAAAAATTAAGGACCATTGGTCCTGAAGTTAAAGTAGCAAGTTCAAAAAGTAAGGATAGATAGTCCTTAACTTACAGTTACAAGTTCAAACGTTAAGGACACTTAGTCCTCGACTTAGACTTGCAATCTCAATACACTTAGTCATGAATTTAAAATAACAAGTTCAAGACACGAATGTAAGCTATTAAGAAATAATGAATACATTTAGGGACTTACACTTTTTGCAACCTTTTCTTTTCTCCTTGCCCAACCACCCAATGAATTTCTTTAATAAGTTTTCATCATCTTTGGCATAATGAAAAATACATGTACAAGTATATTTTGATTTTATCCAGCTCGTATACTTTGAAGTATTTTCATTGTGCGCCATTGATGTTCCTGTTTTTCTTTTCTATTCAAAAGGAGATTTCAATTGCCAAATAAGCTTCTTACTCCTTTTTCCTCGATCAAGTTCTTCTTCAATATTTCCTCCAACCTCCATAGACAAATCCTCATCAATGCTCATTTGTGTAGTTGGAGGAGTAGGGGGTAAGAATAGCAAATGATGGACCATCAAAATCAATACTATCTCTCTTCCTTTTCCTAATATATTGGTTAACGTCTTCATCTTTTTTTTACTTTGGAAACAACACTACAGATACATTAGTTTGATGCAAGTCGTCAATTCTACAACAAATTGTCAACTGAAGAGACAAAAACTAAGGACATAATTTTTGAAATGTCCTGGCGATTTGAATTATGAATACAATACTAAGGACATAATCAATACATGTATTGGACATACTGCTTTCTTGTATTTGAGCTGACATATTGGTTGCATTTTCTTTATCTTGCAACTATTCTCTGTGTTCTTCGATTGCAAGTTCACAAGATTCTGCAAAATATTTTCAAGAGCTAACACAATTAGTACCTGTTACTAATTTTTGATTAAAACAAACATGTATAAGATTAAAAAAACTCCGTCTAACCTTTTGTAACTATCAAGATCATGCCAGTTAAATCATTATCTTGACTAGCATTTTCTTGGCTTCCAATATTGTCGGTAAGAGAGCAAGGTGTAGATAGATCATATGTTTCCTTCTATACATTTGCAAATAATCTCACTTGTGCTTGTTCCTTGGATATTTTTAAGTCTTGAGATTGTCCTCCACTTCTCTCTTGATAGTCCACTCCATCTTCTTTCCTTGCAGCTTCAAAAGATTCAGTAACATTTACAATTAATACTTGTTACTAATAGTTTACTAAAACTAATATTCAACATATCATGAAAATTCCATCTAACCTTGATTGGCATTATTTTGATTTCCAAATTTCTCTTTAAGTGAGAGAGGTGTATAGAGATCATATATTCCTTCAATACATTTGCATACAATCTCACTTATACTTGTTCCCAATGAATTTTCTAAATCTTGAGATTGCACTCCACATTTACAAATTATTTCTGTTACTCCTGTCTCTTTTGAATTTCCCTAGTCTTGACATTCCACTCCATCTTGAACTTCCACTCCATCAATAGATTCTACACACATTTGTAATCACAAAAATATTTATATGTATTACGCGATTGAATATAAATTTCAATGACAACAAATTCAAAATCTACATCTAACCTTTTCCAATTTCAATGCCAATATTAGTTTCATCTTCTAGATGCGCATCTCTATAATCGCTTTCATAATAATCTTCTACATGCACATCTGTATCATCACATTGATCATTAGCTGGATGTTTGTTAATTGGAACACTAGGTTCTGTATCATCACATTGATCATTAGCTGCATCTTTGCTAATTGGAACACTAGGTTCCCTCTCTATGGTTCTTTAACGAGGTTTGACAAGAATCTTCAACAAAGTATCAATCTTTGATCCTAGGTTTTCTTTAAATCCTATGAGATTGTTCTTAAAAATAAGAATCAGAATGTTAGCATAGAGGTACAAGTACAGAAATTAAGGACTAATGTTCCTTAACTTAGATTTACAAGAACAGAAATTAAGGACATATAGTCCTGAACATAAAGTTACAAGTTAAAAAGTTAAGGACAGATAGTCCTTAACTTAGAGTTACAAGCACATCATTTAAGGACATGTAGTCCTGAACATAGAGTTCCAAGTTTAAAAAATAAGGACATGTAATCCTGAACTTAGAGTTCCAAGTTCAATAAATAAGGACATGTAGTCCTGAACTTAGATTTTAAAGTTCAAAAAATAAGGACATGTAGTCCCGAAGTTAGAGTTACAAGTTAAAGAGTTCAAGATAGGTAGTCCTGAACTTTGAGTTCCAAGTTCAAAAGTTAAGGACATGTAGTCCTGAACTTCAAGTTACAAGCTCTCAAATTAAGGACAGGAAAACTTCAAGTTACAAGCTCACAAATTAAGAACATGTAGTCCTTAACTTAGAGTGACAAGTTAAAAAGTTAAGGACATAAGCACAGAAATTAAGGACAGGTAGTCCTTAACTTAGATTTACAAGAACAGAAATTAAGGACGTGTAATTCTGAACTTAGAGTTACAAGTTAAAAATTTAAGGACAGATAGTCCTTAACTTAGAGTTACAAGTACAGAATTTAAGGACATGTATTCCTGAACTTAGAGTACCAAGTTCAAAAAAAATGACATGTAGTCCTGAACTTAGAGTTCCAAGTTCAAAAAATAAGGACATGTAGTCCTTAACTTAGAGTTACAAGCATAGAAATTAAGGACAGGTAGTCCTGACTTAGAGTTTCAAGTTAAAAAGTTAAGGACATGTACACTTAGAATTACAAGCACAGAAATTAAGGATATTACCTTGATGTCTTTTTGAATCCTTTTTTTTAATAAATCTATTCTTTGATATATTCTAGTACTCTCTGCCTACAAACCCTTTTGAACTTCTCCGATAATCTCTGAATCAAAAACCATAAAAACAAAAAAGTCTCTTAACCAAAAATAACCAAATAAAAAACTAATGCTATTTAAAGATAGAAAACCTATTTTAATAATTTTCTTAGGCAACACTTCATCAAATTATGTGGAAGGCATTGAACTTTGATCTTGAGACAATGGCTCATGCACACTAAGGGGCTCCGCATCTTCTTCACAATGGTGCCACCTCGATCAACTGATACGTCTATTATATAAGGGAAAAAAACATAAGTTTTCAGAACTAAAACACATAAACAAAAAAAAAAGCTAGTAATCAGATTAACTTACATTTTTATTATGGAAGTATTTTTTACACAGGGTCTCACAATATGGAGATTTCATATGTGAATAACATAGCATCCAAGGGAACCTACATTCTTTGAAGTTTACAAATTATTTTTTCTGAAAAATTAGAATACTTCCATAATCCAAATACAGAAGGCAAAAGGGAACCCAAGTATAGTATAACTATCCTTGTCTTTCTCTTTCTCTTTCTCATTCTCATTCTCATTGTCTGAAGTATTTTTTGTTTGGGCTTCAAGCAACTCTTCAATGATTTTACTAACTTTTCATAACAAAGAGAGCCCTAATTGAAAGAAGACCAGAATTCATCGTCATCTACAATTTTCATTACCCGCTCAGACATATTCCGATTCTTGCGCTTCCTCATCAACACAAATTCAACAAAATAAATTGTTGCCAACTTCACCGCATCATCATCGCTGCCTACAAATGATGCAGCTGTACCATCTTCGTGACTCGTAATAAAATGCAATAAATCACCTAACTCGATTCTATCATTTGCAGGGAAGTAGACTTTTGAAAGCTTATTCTCTCTTTCACTCAAAACTTTGAAGTCCACTGAAGAAGAGCATTCCAACCCAGTAATTATATGGAACGCTTCACGTGTAAACTTCACTTCATGATCAAAAACTTTGAATGTCATTGAATTCAAGTTATCGCTTACAATTTCTGAAAGCAACACACAACGAATAAGTTTACCACAGAACTTCATACCTTGTAACCGGAAAAAGTTTCCGAAAACATCATCTCTCAACTTTTTCCTTTTCGTGACCGACAAGAAACTTTTTATTGTTTCCTTAAACTGAAAATCTCCTTTTCAGTGGCTCATCGAATTACGCAAAACATCAACTGGAAAACATGATCTCCTTCCATTAGCACACTACAAAGAAGGAAAAAGAACATAAAAAATTAGGACTATTTTTTCTAACATGTCCTTAATATTTAAACTAAAAACTAAAATCCAGGACCTAAGTAGGTGGATCTTTAATATTCAGAACAACAACAAAAAAGTTAAGGACATCGTGTCCTTAACTTTTTCAATACAATTTGCAAAAGCAGGACACTATGTCCTTAATATTCAGAACAACAGTAAAAAGTTAAGGACATTGTGTCCTTAACTTTTTCAATACAACTTGCAAAAATAGGACACTATGTCCTTAATATTCAGAACAACAACAAAAAAGTTAAGGACATCGTGTCCTTAACGTTTTCAATATAATTTGCAAAAATAGGACATTATGTCCTAAATATTCAGAAAAATAGCAAAAAAGTTAAGGACATCGTGTCCTTAACTTTTTTAATACAATTTGCAAAAATAGGGCATTATGTCCTTAATATCAGAACAACAAAAAAAAATTTAAGGACATTGTATCCTTAACTTTTTCAATACAATTTGCAAAACAGGACACTATGTCCTTAACATCAGAATAACAGCAAAAAATTTAAGGACATCGTGTCCTTAACTTTTTCAATTCAATATTTTTATAAACACAATCAACTTACAAATTCTTAGGACTATTTTTGTGAATTTTCCTTACATAATCAAATATATTGATTGAACCACAAACACATTTCAATACCAAAAAGTTCTGAATAACTTCCTCACAAAAATTCGCTCCTTATTCCACACATACTTGATGACAAACACAGCGTTGATTGCGATTAGGGATATACAAAAAGAAAATGCAAAAAAAAAAAAAAAATACCAGTTCGCTGGTTTGATGTAGAGAAGATGACAAAGGAGAAGAGATTAAGTGGAACAAACTACATGTAGAGAATTGCTGGGCAGGAACAAAATTGAACAAAGATTTGCATGCAAGGAACGATACTGATACTGAGGGAGCGAAATTTACCTCTGAAATTTTAGCTCTCAAATTAAATTCACAAAAACGTATAAAAGAAGGGTTTGAGAATAAAAGAATAGAAGAAAGGTTTAGGAATAGAAGAAAGGGTAAAATTGTCTTTTCAAAATAATTTTAATAGAATAGTGACTATTTTTGCTCAACATTAGAATTGGTAGATAAAAAATAAACACCACCTTTTTTAGTGGCTACCACACGTTATTTTTATGTAATGAACAGTGACAAGGAAAAAAATATACTTTATATATAGTTGAATTTAATCTCAAAATTAATAATTTATTTAATTTGTATAAAAACTAAGCAAAGGACGCCCGTGTGACTATGACGAAAAAAGGCAAATGGAGGAATACGTGGCACAAACCTGAATTAATTGACGCCTAATGCTAATACCAAAGATTAGGAAACCAAAAATAATTTATTTAATTTTATAAAAGTAAGTGAAGGACACCCATGTGATAATGATGAAAAAGGAAATTGAAGAAGTGAAACGCAATGCAAATAATTCAAGAAAATGAAAGCAAGTCCTTATCAACTCGGAATAAAGAGGGAAAGAGAGCACGAGTTGATCATCTTTTATTGGGAGGTCCCTTTGACACATGCTTTTTCACAACGTATTCCTTCTCCTTTGGACTTTGTGGCCAAAACTTGAGTCTTGAAATGGGGGAATTGACTTAGATTTAAGCAGATTAAACAAGCTGAATTGATAAATATAACCTACTCAAATTTATTTGGCTCGGGTTAATTTGGATTAACTAATGAGTTTCATAACATAATTTGTATTTTTTTTTAATTCTTATATTATTTATTTAATTAACAAATCAAAGTAATAAAGAAATCTATTTTAGTTTTTGTAACTATATTAAACCTTCGAAATAAAACCAATTTATTTTTCAATTTTTCTGCGAAACTTTTATGGGTACATAATTACCTAAATTGATCCAAGATTTTAGATGAACTAACTCTGACTGTGTCTAAATTGAATGCATGTCCCTCCTCTCTCTCTCTATATATAAACCTTTATTCACTAACTTACCATTTGAAAAAGTAGCAGCCCTTTACCTCTTATTTGGGGTAACCTTCAATTTTTGTATGCCACAAACTAATAATTCCTTTTGCTTTTTGTCTTCTTGTTTCTTCAAAACCAGAAAGCGTTCTCCGTTTCCTTCAAGTGACTTGCACAACATAACAATTGATATCTCTTTTAGGATCAATTTGGAATTTAATTTGAACTCCAAATTCATAAAACCAGATTATATACATGTTTTTGCTGGTAAAATTGTGCCAAAATTTATTAATTCTTATTAACTTTAATTTCTAGCCTTTTTGCTATCACTATATCTAATGTACGTAATTACCAAAATAAAAATATATGATTAAGTTTATTACATGTGATATAGTACAACGTCATAAAATATCTATTATCTATAAGGGAGATATTTTCTGGGAGAAATTACATCTAGGCTAAATCTTTGTTTATAAACATCGTTCAAATTTAATCCCATTAAATTCAGCTCTAAAAGTTGGGGGACAGCACTTTAGGCTAAACCTAAATTTATTGACTACTACTCTCTCCTGTCCAAAATAAGTGATTTTTTGAATGTTTTCACACAAATTAAGAAATTTACCTTTTAGCATTAATTAGCAATAAAATTGACCATATTAACCTTTACTATCTCACATAAACACTCCTAACACATATTCCAATACTATTTACTTCAAGGACAATATAGGAAAAAAATAATTAATTCATTCTTAAAATCTGAAAAATCACTTATTTTGGACCGGAGGGAGTATTATTTTTTACCTACAACCCCCCTCCCCCCCACCCAAAAAAAAAAGAAAAAAAGAAAAGAAAAAAGAAACTAGACAGTAAAGATTGAGTGAAAGTTTAATTTTCTCTACTTCCGTTTATATTTCCCATTTTGCTGTCCATTCATTTCCTATTGTTCGCTTTCCTCCTTTATTTGTTTTCTTCTCTTTCTCTTTCTCTTTTTTCCCTTTAAAATTCACTACAAGTGGTTCAACAAAGGAATTTTTATACCCTATAGAAAACCTTAGTACCCTATTTATTTTAAATAAATATTATTTTAAAATATTACATCATATAAATACCTTTTAGCCTTTATAGCAAAAAATCTAAATATAGTTACATCCTACAACTAAGGCACCATATATGCTAAATATTATTTTTCTCTCTCCCTTTTTGTATTTTCTCTCACATAATTAACGCGTAGAAGCATACCCCAATACAATCTCTCTCTGTTTGCGTACAACCAGACTCTCTTCTCCCACAAACCCTAGTTTCTTAACAAGCCATTTTACCCTGTTGTTGGACAAAATACGTTAATGGCTTCTTCTATTTCTTTTCCTAAAGAACCTAAAGCTTCCACGTATCCTCGGCTTGAAAAACCGGACGGTTTTGATCTTCTATAGAAAAAAGCATCGCCGTGAAAATTCCTCCGACACCGGAACCAATAGCAACGTCGAAATAATCAGCAATTCTAGCCTCTGAATTTCCCGATTTAACCTTCAATACTTGTTCCAAATACGCTAAAACTTTTCCTGATAATATGTTTCGCATTCCACCACCATCAATGCTGAGGATACATATTTTTCCTCGTTGATTTTTGATCGTTGAAACGTCATCGCTTGAACAAATGGTATAAGGATACAGAAAATTCAATACCTATAACTTACGTACTCACGTTTCCGCTACACTATGTATATCACTTGCTTTTAATTTCATTAATTTAAAAGAAAAAACTACTTTTAATATTAATGACATAACTCGTTAGCCATTTATTAAAGGTGGTTGAACTTAATGCAGCCATAATTTTTCATTTGAAAGAGTTATGGCAGTAAATTATGGGAAACAGGGAAATGTTAGTTCCAAATTAATTCAAAAAGCACATCAAACCTAAGAGAAATTACTGACGATACTGATATCAATTCTCTCTATAGCAGCCTAGTTTTTCAGAAATTTTTTGCCTTTTATAACGAATGATAGTGTAAAATTAAATTCTTACGGTAAATACAGTCAAACCTTTCTATAACAATCTAGTTTGTTCCGAAATTTTTGCCTTTTATAGCGAATGACTGTTATACACCTATTACAGCATTAAACGTTTAAATATTTTTTGGCTGTTATAGATAAACTTATCCAAAAGTTAATCATTATTCTTATTTTAATGTTTCACATAAAAGTTAAGAAAATTCTTCAAACTTAAAATCTTAGAAGATATGCATATTTCACTAGGTATATTGATAATAGGTGAATTTGACTATGATCACGCCCTAAATAATCACATTTTCATGTTGTTTTGATTATATA
>MU720934.1:0-39752 GCA_026770625.1 Nicotiana glauca
CCTGTCCCCTTCCGCTTCTGCGAGATCATTGACCGCATCTGCAGTCCCACTTCTGCGGTCCAAGAACCGCAGATGTGGTTATGACAGAAGCAGCACACTTCAGCCTTCCAACTTTCCAAATTTCGATCCGTTAACTACCCGGAATCCACCCGAGGCCCCTGGGACCCCAACCAAACATACCAACCAATCCCAAAACACATTCCGGACTTGCTCGAGGCTTCAAATCACATCAACCAATGCTAAAATCACAAATTACACCCCAAATTCAAGTTTATGAACTTTAAAATTTCCAACTTCTATTTCCAATGCCGAAACCTATCAAATCATGTCCGATTGACTTCAAATTTTGCACATAAGTCATATTTGGCATTACGGACCTACTCCAACTTCCGGAATTTGATTCCGACCCCGATATCAAAAAGTCAACTCCCCGGTCAAACTCTTCAAAAACCTTCAAATTTCTATTTTTAGCCAAATGGCTTCAAAATGGTCTACAGACCTCCGAATTCACTTCCGATCACGCCCCCAACTCTAGAATCACTATACGGAGCTATTCACAGTCTCAGAATTCCAAACAGACGTTGATAACACTGATATAAACTTCAAACCAAACTTATGAAATTTCTTCTAAAATGCTAACTTCCACAATAGGCGTCAAAACGCTCCCGGGTTATCCAAAACCCAATCTGGGCATACGCCCAAGTTCAAAATCATCACACAAACCTGTTGGAACCTTCAGATCCCGATTCCGAGGCCGTTTACTTGAAATTCCAATCCTAGTTCATTATTTCACCTTTAAGCTTTCGAAATGAGAATTCCCTTTCCGAATCAACTCTGGACTTCACGAAATTTAATTCTGACCACGCGTACAAGTCATAATACCTGAAATGAAGCTGTTCATGGCCTTCGACTGCTGAACTGAGCACTGGTACTCAAAACGACCGGTCGGGTCATTACAAGAAGGGCTTTTTAAATCAATTTTTGTTCCGCGAGGCTAGGTTAATTTTCACCATTGTTGAGCATCCTTGAGAGCTTTTGGACAGGAATTGAAGAGGGTTTTGACTGGAATTGATTGGAGGTGAGTCCTATGATCTAAAAACATGATTTAATTGTCGAATCAACCTAAAAATTTATGAAAATTTAACAAAAAGGGGGAAGAACTAGGGCTTGAGTTTTGATATTTCAAATTGGGTTTTGATGGGTCATTGGAGCTCGAATTTGGGAGTTCTTGATATGTATAGACTCGTGGCGAGATAAGAAACCGTTGATGTGAAAATTTTGAGTTTCGAGAAGTGGGCCCGGGGCTCAGGTTTTGCCAATTTCAAGATTTTTAATATTTTTCTAATGTTTTTGATTGGGTATTGTTCCATTGGCATATTGTGACATATTCGTTCTGGTTTTGGATAGATTCGACGTGCGTGGAGGCCGATTTGAGAGGCAATGGCATAGCGAGCTAGAGTTTTGGCCGGCTAGAGGTGAGTAATGATTGTAAATGATATCCTGAGGGTTTGAAACCCCGTATTTGAGCATTGTAGTGCTATATTGAGATGACTTACACGCCGGATAGCGAGCATGGGGTAGAGCACCATTGGGGATTGTGACTTACTTCGTCCCGATTGATGAATTTACTGTGTATTTGACTGAAGTTTACTTGTTATCATCATAACTTGGGCTGATTGCTATATTTGGGCTTCGTGCCAGCAATTTGAACCCTTCGGGGATTGTTGTTGATAATTCCTCATTGTTTTAATTATATACTTGAACTCAGTCACGTATTTTCCACTGTTTCAAAACTCAGCTAAGTTTATTATGCCTTAAACACTTGAAATGATATTTTCAAAAATATTTTAAGCTGAGCATCATGTTTTACTGTGGCCCGAGTGGCTTGTTGATCTTTGACTGGGTAAGGCCGAGGCCTGTATTGTGAGGATATGTTTGGATCGGGCTGCACACCGCAGCGGTGTTATACTGATATTGATATGAGGCCGAGGGCCTAGATTGATGCCACAAGATGACCTTATATTGCGCTTGGGCCATAAGTGGCCCCTCCAAGAGTCTGCACACCCCCAATAAGCGCCATCGATAAATGGATCGGGCTGCACGCTGCAGCAATATGTGGATCGGGATGCACTCCGCAGCGGTACTGGTGCTATTTGATGTGTTTACCTTATTTCATTTGTCTGCTATTATTCGTTGTTTGTGCTACTCTTTGCAATATTTACCTGATATTCTAGCATTATCTGATAACTGAGTGTTGTGCCCATGGGGCAGAAATTTTGTGCTTATCTGCACTATTTGTTTTGCATTCGTTTGAGTAACCACTGAAAAAGAACATTTCAAAAGAGGCTTAAACTGAGTTAAGATGTTTTTTGAATGATTTTATAGCTTCACTATTTTCTAATAGGGTTTACACTGCTTCTATATAGCATGATTATTTGCCATACGTGATTTCTTACCGCTCAGTTGTTATTTACCTTTATTACTCATTGAGTTGGAGTACTCAATTTACTCCCTGCACTTTGTGTGCAGATGCAGTTATCTATTCGCCCGGTAGCGGGTTTTGGCCAATCAGAGGCAGAGTTATATGAGTTAAGGAGGTGACTGCCAGCATTCGCAGCACCACTTTCCTCTCTTTTGTTCATTATTCCGGTTTTGTATATTTTAGACCTTGTAGTGGATTTACATTCTGATAGATGCCCGTGACTTGTGACACCCCAATTAGGGCTGTGTTGGGTTATTTTTCCGTTAATTAATATTGTTAAGTCACATTTAAGCTATTTATTTATGTTTTACTATTTTTGAAAAGATGAGTTGGGTTAGTTGGCTAGCCTCGTCTTCACAAGAGGTGCCATCATGACCAAGCTGGTATCAGAGCCTAGGTTACTAGGTCTCATGAGTCATGGGCAGGTTTAGTAGAGTCTTGCAGATCGGTATGGGGACGTCTGTATTTATCCTCAAGAGGCTGCAGAACCTTTAGGAAAACTTTACATTCTTGAATTCTTATCATGCGTCCTTGATTCAGCTTGAAAAGAAACTCTTGAAATTCCTTTCACGCGTTTGTATGTGCGCATGAGCGCTTAGTATCAAATGTGCCTTGATGGCTTGTGATTCCTCGATCAAGGGGCGAGATGTGATCTTTGTGAGTTTGATGTTGGGCTAGTCTTGAGGACTTGAGGCCGGATCTTTGCCTATGGCTTGAGCACCGAGGTGCTGATTGTGTGAGCAAGTGTTTTGAACTTATATGTTTGGTATTGTCCCTGCTAGCGGGAATGGCGGTTGGATAGCTATGTGATGAGTATGTTAGTACTGTGCGATGTATCTGTGTAACTTGGAAGTGACGAGGAAGGTCTGCGGGATGATAGATGAACTATTAAGTTTATGATTTCTATTGTGATTTTATGTGTAGCCGAGTTATGGGCGCATGAAGAATCATTTCGTGTCTCCTAGTTGTGGACTAAAGTTCATTTCATGTGGCGGTATGAGTTCAGACCCAGGAAGACTAAATGACTGTGTAATGTGTATGACGGTGGAAGGTATACAGAAATGTTGGATTGAGGCGAATCAGGTGGTGTGATCCTTATGTGTATGTTTGAAGATCTCATGTGTAAGTGAAAACTACGTGTTGAAATTTGAAATTTTGGGTCGCTTATAAGAGTGGGCTTAACTATTGCGGGGATGAATACGAGATTTGTAGAAGATTTACAGTACTAGATGATCTGTGTTTTCACAAACTTATAAATGATTTCAGTTTAATCTCACTATGGTATTGTGGCATCAATAGAGTAAAAGTGTTATGAGTTATTGAGTGTATCTCGATCTATGTATTCGAGCCAAGTAGGAGAGTCTGTTGTGAGCAGTTGATTACACGGTTAGGTGCTATGTTGGTTCCAGTTTGAGGCGTGCCTGTGAATTAGCTATGGCTTGATAAAAGGAAAATATTGGCAAAGTTTAGATTATGCTTCATAGGGTATGAGAATCATGGAATGTATAGAGTTGTTATTGGTAAAGAATGCTCGGTGCGTAGAGCAGGAAGATGCTCGGTTATATTGGGTTGAGGATCTCATTTTGCAGTGTCGGAGTGACAATGAGGCATGAGTGGTTCTATTCATTAGGTTAGGTAATTTGCAGTTTAAATAAAGAGTGAATGACTTTCGAGAATAGTTCTAGTGTGTTCAAGATTCTACAGGGAACAATCGGGTATCTTAAGGTTGTGTATGTGGTTAGAGACTGTGTTTTCATTAGAAGTGGTCAAGGCTTGTGGTATTTTTATGTTAATTATGGGCTTCTATGTATCATTATTAGGAAAGTAAAGGTAACATATTTAGATTCGCAGGAAGCTCTTTAGAGTAAAGTATTCTAGAATGTGGTGTTTCCGGGAATATTTGAGAGAGTATTCAGTGGCTTATAGGTCTTAGACAATGTGGTCTTGTGCTTGGGTCTCGTTTAGTGAGCCTAGGTTGGGAGAACTGTGAGTTTCATTTTTGTGTTGCAAGACATTACGATTTGTTGGTTATGGGCACATATGGCGCGATTCCATTGGGGTTTCATAGTGGAAGTCGAGCCGGAAGAGTAATTGGGAGTTGCTCGGTGAATGGCGTACCGGTTATGTTCTATCAGGTTTGCATGATGGGTGTTATTTGTTTCACCGTGGGTGTAATGATTTTCTTTGGTTCCAGAAATCAATTGAGCATGGTTGTGGATTTCGAGCATAGTGACTTGAGGTGTTTCATGTGGAGCAGTATTTGGATAGGATCGCGCGTTGCAGCAAAGCTGTGTGGAATTATGACCTTGCGGGTCAAATTTGTATGTTCTATTTCTATGATGTGAGACGGGTTCTCAACCGTGTGATGTGATGATATTGGTGAGCTTGCAGTATGGCTCTTTCGTTTGAGTCAGTTTCACGATGTGAGTATGTTCGGATTGTTGCTTATTAGTGCACGGAATGTGCAAGTTATGGCCTTAGCATGTCTTGGTGTGTCATGTCACTAGAGTAATTGTGTTGGAGTAGATGAGATCGTTGGGGGCCTGTAATGAATACAAATGTATTCGATTTCAGTATGTTTCATGGGTAAATATCGAGGTTCGGTTCAGAAATTTGCTATGGTCCTTGCCAAAGGAGATGTAACCTTATGGATGACCGATATGAGAGATGGTTATGGTTTATTGCGTGTTTCATTATCATTGGCGGTATATGGGAGCGTTGGAACGAGACTTTAGTTGATAAGAGGTTTCTACCAGTATTCGGGTGTTATGTGCAGCTACTGTGAATGGAAGCTATTGCTACATGTGTTTGAGTTACGTGGTATATCGGATAATTGCACTTGAGGTTGTAGGCATGGGTTACTACATCTACTTCGATCTATTCAAAGTATATGTGTGAAGTTTTGATTGTATTGATGGTTTCAAAAGTGAAAATGTGGTTCTATGGTTTATGGGCTAGATTGGATTGTGTAATTTTAATTAAAATGTGTTATCGGACCTATATGAAATAGGGTAACGTGGGATCACCCCCGAGTATATGCATGGTAAAGTTATTCAGCTATTGGTTGGCTTCTAGAAAAACTCTGGGTACGTTCGAGGACGAATGTTTGTTTAAGCTGGGGAGGATGTGACGACCCAACCCATCGTCTCATGAGTTACCACTCCATTTCCCCCATTTTTCTTCTTCTTTATGCTTCATTATCAATATCTTGTGTGATCAAGTTGGCTTGGATTGATTTTAGAAGGAAATGAGACACTTAGTCTCTTTAAGGAAGGCTTAGTTTGGAAAAGTCAACGGATGTTGACTTAGGTGTTAGAGGGATCAGATATAAATTTTGATGGTTCGGTTAGCTTCGAGGGATGATTTGTGACTTAGGTGTGTGATCGGAAGTGATTTTGGAGGTCCAGTGGAGAATTAAGCTTGAATTGGCGAAGTTAGTATTTTGGCAATTTCTGGTTGATAGGTGAGATTTTGATCCGAGGGTCCGAATGGAATTTCGAGAGTTGTTGTAGCTTCGTTATGTGATTTGGGATGTGTGTGCAAAATTTTAGGTTATTCAGAGGTGATTTGATTGGGTTTTGATCGAATGAGTGTTTCGGAAGTTTTTGAAGAACTTAGGCTTGAATTCGATGTAATTTGATGGTTTTGGTGTTGTTTGAGGTATTTTAATGATTGGAACAAGTTCAGATGATGTTATGGGAGGTGTTGGTGCTTTTAGATGAGGCCCCAGGGGACTTGGGGTGATTTAGGATGGTTAACGGGAAGTTTGAACTTGTGAAAAGGGAAAAGTGTTGCTGCTTCTGGTATTTCCGCTTCTGCAGAATTTGGACCGTAGAAGCGAGGTCGCATTTGCGAAAGAGAGGCCGTAGAAGCGAGATTTGGACTTTAAGTGGACTTCCGCAAAAGCGGGAGGTTGACCGCAGAAGTGGTACCGCTGATGCGGAATTTGAGTTGCAGAAGTGGTTCCTGGGGTCTTAGTGATTTCCGCAGAAGCGGAACTTTTGCCATAGAAGTAGTGTCGCGAAAGCGGTTATTTAACCACAGAAGTAGAAAAGGTCTGGGTAGAAGGGTTCTTTTAAATCAATTTTTGTTCCGCGAGGCTAGGTTAATTTTCACCATTGTTGAGCATCCTTGAGAGCTTTTGGACGAGAATTGAAGAGGGTTTCGACTGGGATAGATTGGAGGTGAGTCCTATGATCTAAAAACATGATTTAATTGTAGAATCAGCCTAGAAATTTATGAAAATTTAACAAAAAAGGGGGAAGAACTAGGGCTTGAGTTTTGATATTTCAAATTGGGTTTTGATGGGCTATTTGAGCTCGAATTTGGGAGTTCTTGATATGCATAGACTCGTGGCGAGATAAGGAACCCGTTGATGTAAAAATTTCTAAGTTTTGAGAAGTGGGCCCAGGGCTCGAGTTTTGCCAATTTCGAGTTTTTAAATATTTTTCGATTGTTTTCGTTTGGATATTCGTTCTAGTATTGGATAGAGTCGACGCGCGTGGAGGTCGATTTGAAAGGCAAGGGCATAGTGAGCTAGAGTTTTGACCGGCTTGGGGTGAGTAATGATTGTAAATGATATCCTGAGGGTTTGAAACCCCGTATTTGCACAGCTTAGTGCTATATTGAGGTGACTTGCACGTCAGATAGAGAGCGTGGGGTGGAGCATTGCTGGGGATTGTGTCAGTCTATCTCGATTGATGAATTTACTGCGTATTTAACTGAAATTTACTTGTTGTCATCATAATTTGGGTTGATTGCTATATTTGGGCTTTGTGCCAACTATTTGAACCCTTCGGGGATTGTTGTTGATAATTCCTCACTGTTTTAATTATATACTTGAACTCAATCATGTATTTTCCACTAATTTAAAACCCAACCAAGTTTATTATGCCTTAAACGCTTGAAATGATATTTTCAAAAATATTTTAGGTTGAGCATCATGTTTTACTGTTTCCCGAGTGGCTTGTTGATCTTTGACTAGGTAAGGCCGACGACCTGTATCATGAGGATACGTTTGGATTGGGCTACACGCCGCAACAGTATTATACTGATATTGATATGAAGCCGAGGGCCTAGATTGATGCCACGAGATTGCTTGATATTACGCTTGGGCCGCAAGGGGACCCTCCCGAAGTATGTACACTCCTCATGAGCGCCGTCGACGATAAATGGATCGGGCTGCACGCCGGAGCGATATGTGGATCGGGCTGCACGCCGCAGCGGTACTGGTACTATTTGATGTGTTTACCTTATTTCATTTGTCTGCTATTATCCGTTATTTGTGCTACTCTTTGCAATATTTACCTAATATTCTGGCATTATCTGATAACTGAGTGTTGTGCCCAAGGGGCGGAAATTCTGTGCTTATCTGTACTATTTGTTTTGCATTCGTTTGCTTAACCGCTGAAAAAGGACATTTCAAAAGAGGCTTAAACTGAGTTAAGATGTTTTTCTAAAGATTTCATAGCTTCACTGTTTTGTAATAGGGTTTACACTACTTCTATATAGCATGATGATTTTCCATACGTGATTTCTTATCTCTCAGTTATTTTTTACCTTTATTACTCACTGAGTGAGAGTACTCACTTTACTCCCTGTACCTTGTGTGCAGATGCAGGTACCTATTCACTCGGTAGCGGGTTTTGGCTGATCAGAGGCAGAGTTATATGAGTTAAGGAGGTGACTGCTAGCGTTCGCAATACCATTTTCCTTTCTTTTGTTCATTATTCTGGTTTTGTATATTTTAGACCTTGTAGTGGATTTATATTCTGATAGGTGCCCGTGACTTGTGACACCCCGATTAGGGATGTGTTGGGTTGTATTTCTGTTAATTAATATTGTTAAGTTATATTTAAGATGTTTATTTAATGTTAACTAGTTTTAAAAAGAAGAGTTGGGTTAGTTGGCTGGCCTCGCCTTCACAAGAGGTGCCATCACGGCCAGTGCGGGATTTGGGTCGTGACAGTATTGCTGAGTTACACAACCTATGTTTAATGGACAAGCATGGTGTGTAGCTAATCTCCTTTGATGCATTGGTGCTCCTATGGGGTCTTTTGTGGCAGTTCTTTCGAATTTGCTTGTGCATTGAAATACTAGAAAACAAATACTTCATGTGGAAATTAGGAATATTTTGCGCTTAAATTAGACTATTTGAATATTACAATCTTATTATTTTGAGGAACGTGCCTTAGCAAGATTTGTTTCTTAGCAAAAGATCATCTCTTGTTAGGTGTGGTTTCTGTACAATATAGATCTTATCAAAAATTTAAGTTTGTTTAGCAAAAGTACCTTTTAAGTTGCAAATTAGGCAGGCAAATGAAAGTAGCTTGTCTATCAAGGCAAAGTCAGGGACTACTAACTCTGCCCATTTTCTTAAGCGCTTATGACAGAGAAAGTTCTTTCAATTTGAAATGCTTAATGAGATTATTTGTAACTTAATTTAACCTGATTCTAGAACAAATATAAGTCAAGGAGAGTTTCCAAACCATAAAACTATTCGCAAATTTGAATTTCACGTGCAGATATATTAAATAGGATAGCTGGACTTTTACACAGTACTTTATACCCAATTTTCATGAAAGTGATGATATCGACTGCTTTTCCGGTCCAATTTTGCTTTATATGAAGAATTAACTTGACAATCTTTGTTGCAGGTTTCTTCTGTTGGAATTTACTCGCAAGTATGATATTTCCTTTTATTTGTGTATGTTGTCTTATTGAAGTCTTTGATTGCGTTTTGGATGATAGGTACTTTTAAACTCATTATTAAGTGGATTGACGGTAAAAGAGTTTTCTGGAACAAAAAGATATTTAGGTGATCTAGGGAAAACTGTAAGTTCTATAGTTAATTTTCTTGTCATAGTTGCTTTGCAATTGTCAATGGTGCCGCATAAGCTGTTTCCTATGCAGTTAAAATCAGCAGGATCAAATATCCTTTTTACTGTTGTTACTGAAATATCATACTCGGTTCTGAATGGAGTAAAAGATCACGGGTTAAACAGAGTGGCAAGAACATCTTATCTAATAACATGCCAGATATTGTAACTACTAAGTTCTAAGCTTTAAACTTTCAATTAAACCTTGATTTAGTTATGAGTTTGACACTATCTTAGGTTGTAGTTTGGCTATGTTATCCAAATTTAATTTCATGCGTTCTTTCCAGGTGTATGATTTTCATCAAGGAATACTTAAATTGGCAATGGAACCTAAGCTACTGGGGAGTGCTTTCATGGAAGGTGGCCCTGATCGAAAAATTAGGCTCGATCGAAGTCCTGGGTTGATGAGGTATGATACATTTGTGGTGATGATTTCTTATTTCATCTCAATTTTGTCCTATAGAGATAACATCTGCTGATGGTTGCGAACTTATGTTGTTTGAGATGGGATAAATCAATGCTCCATTTGATGTGCTATTAGAGAAACATTCAGACATGTTTGATCAAGGCTCAGTGGAGGTGGTCGTGTTGATTGACATAACTTACATGGTTTTTGTACACTCATATCTAGATGGCCTATTTCCCTTGATCTTCATGACTCATCTATCTTGTAAAAGGGGAATGGACAAATTTTATTATGGAAAAAGTCTACATGACATTGAATAACAGCACTCTAAACTGCATAATACATATATATTGGTGAACCAAACTGGTGTTGGAGTAAATCGAAGTCCTGGGGTTGATGAGGTATGATACATTTGTGGTGATGATTTCTTATTTCATCTTAACTTTGTCCTGTAGAGATAACAACTGCTGATAGTTGCAAACTTATGTTGTTTGAGATGGGATAAATCAATGCTCCATTTGATGTGCTATCAGAAAAACATTCAGACATGTTCGGTCAAGGCTCAGTGGAGGTGGTCGTGTTGATTGACATAACTTACATGGTTTTTCGACACTCATATCTAGATGACCACTTTTTCTGGATCTTCATGACTCATCTATCTTGTAAAAGGGAATGGATGAATTTTATTATGGAAAAAGTCTGCACGACATTGAATAACAACACTCTAAACTGCATAACACATATATATTGGTGAACCAAACTGTTGTTGGAGTAAATCGAAGTCCTGGGGTTGATGATGTATGATACATTTGTGGTGATGATTTCTTATTTCATCTCAACTTTGTCCTGTAAAGATAACAACTGCTGATGGTTGCAAACTTATGTTATTTGAGATGGGATAAATCAATGCTCCATTTGATGTGCTATCAAAGAAACATTCAGACATGTTTGGTCAAGGCTCAGTGGAGGTGGTCGTGTTGATTGACATAACTTACATGGTTTTTCGACACTCATATCTAGATGGTCACTTTTTCTGGATCTTCATGACTCATCTATCTTGTAAAAGGGGAATGGATGAATTTTATTATGGAAAAAGTCTGCACGACATTGAATAACAACACTCTAAACTGCATAATACATATATATTGGTGAACCAAACTGTTGTTGGAGTAAATCGAAGTCCTGGGGTTGATGATGTATGATACATTTGTGGTGATGATTTCTTATTTCATCTCAACTTTGTCCTGTAAAGATAACAACTGCTGATGGTTGCAAACTTATGTTATTTGAGATGGGATAAATCAATGCTCCATTTGATGTGCTATCAAAGAAACATTCAGACATGTTTGGTCAAGGCTCAGTGGAGGTGGTCGTGTTGATTGACATAACTTACATGGTTTTTCGACACTCATATCTAGATGGTCACTTTTTCTGGATCTTCATGACTCATCTATCTTGTAAAAGGGGAATGGATGAATTTTATTATGGAAAAAGTCTGCACGACATTGAATAACAACACTCTAAACTGCATAATACATATATATTGGTGAACCAAACTGTTGTTGGAGTAAATCGAAGTCCTGGGGTTGATGATGTAGGATACATTTGTGGTGATGATTTCTTATTTCATCTCAACTTTGTCCTGTAAAGATAACAACTGCTGATGGTTGCAAACTTATGTTATTTGAGATGGGATAAATCAATGCTCCATTTGATGTGCTATCAGAGAAACATTCAGACATGTTTGGTCAAGGCTCAGTGGAGGTGGTCGTGTTGATTGACATAACTTACATGGTTTTTCGACACTCATATCTAGATGGCCACTTTTTTTGGATCTTCGTGACTCATCTATCTTGTAAAAGGGGAATGGATGAATTTTATTATTGTAAAAGTCTGCACGACATTGAATAAGAACACTCTAAACTGCATAATACATATATATTGGTGAACCAAACTGTTGTTGGAGTAAAAATTTTCAGCTATATACTACTCCATGACTTGAACTTCAGGTGAAACTATTAAGTTAAATTTCCTAGCAAATTATGGAATTTCTAGTCATTTCATCAAATTCTGCAGAGAATAGGAGTCGTTATTTGTTTGGGCCTAAAAATTGTAGTATGGCATACAGGAGTCCTAAGTCTTCTTTTTGGATGAAATAATTTGGCTAGATAGCCTCTGAAGAGCTTGGAAATTTAAAAAATAGCTGTTGAGGAAATATTTAAATTCTGATAATCTGTTGCCAAGCTAACTGAATGAATATCTATCGCTAGTTCTGTTACATTATCCAATGTTATTGTTTTTTTTTCCCAGTATGACAGTTTAGATGGTGCCGTCTTTCCTGTTGTTTTGGGGGCTTATAAAAAACTCCTAGTGCTGAATATTTCAATGCACTGGAGTTAGTGTCATTTTATATCTAGTGTGTGTTTGTGATAGGTTCTAGTTGTTCTAGTAGACAGATTAAATCATCATATAAATGACTCTTTCGATTGTGATGCAGCTTTACATTGAAAGGTATCTGCAAGCCATGTTAGATACATTTTATAAGCAAGAATACCTGACAGTCAGAGTCATTGAAAACCGGGTAATCGAACTAAATTCTCAGTGCGTGTGTGTATGTGGTTTGCTCTTTTATTAAAATATGTCAAAACTGAAAAAATGTAGCTCTGTTCTTTCTTCTTTTTTCTTAATTATTTATAAACATGTCACCGCTGAAAAGTTTAGCACTGTAGTCACCTTTATCATGAGAATGTAAACTTTACTGTCAGAACTTTAGTAAAATTAGGAATACGTGAGGTCATTGACAGCTTGCTTAGCTCTAATTTTTTGTCATAGCAAATTAAGTGTACATGTAGTAAAGCTAATCTCAAAGTGTAACATGAATTGCAAATGACTTTTATGTTCTTTATATTCTAAAGGTTATCCTCAAGAACCTACCACCAAGCAGTTCTGTTATAGAGGAGATGATGGAATGCGTGAAGGGATATATTGTGAGCAAAGCGTTGTTGAAAGTACATTGTTCAATAGCTTCTCGCTCCTTGCATCACATTAGAGGGGAACATGTGAGTACTAGTATCTCAGTTGCATCTTGAGTGTTTATTATGTAGTATGACATTTTTTTTTGAAATGGTATGCATATTAAAATATAAGCACAAAGGAAATGCTGGAATCAATATTTACAGATAAATAATGCAAAAATATCACCTGCACATCTCACAAGGATCAATGTATGACATCTATGATAGATTTTGCTTCATCTACATATTTTTCTTTACATTGTCATCCCATGCTTCATTATTGAGTTATTCCAAGTTACTGGCACTCTTTTGCATAAAGCACTAGCTATTTGGTAAACACCAATGAAGGAAGAACACTAATAAAAAATATAGATTAAGCTAAGTAAAGAATGCAATCCAAAGCCCCAGAAGATCAACTAGAACGACGAATTAACATTCAGATACCAAAGATAATCCAAGAGTATGAACGTGAACTCATACATGATAAATCTAACATATATAATCTAAAAATATGGTAAATAAAGAGAAATAAAAGATACCCTAAACCTCTCAAGGTTTGGTCTTTGTTTATCAATCCATCATCAAAATCTTCCTTTTAAAATGAGAGGAATGACTATTTATAGTAAAGTGTTATTTAGGCTAGATGACTAAATAGGCTTAGACTAGTAAGGAAGCTAAGTTGACCTAAATTATAAGACTATCCTAAATAGTTAAATTTCTAATATAGACTTCTTGATCTTGACTCCTTTAAAGCACTCTAATGCTATGATTGTTGCTCGGAAATCATCCTTCATCTGGTTTGTATCATAAAGTTGATTGGCCGGTGTTTAATTTTAAGGGCTTTCTTAACTCATTGGAGTAATGTTCTTATCGGATCTTCACTCTTCCATCAATATTTTTCGTCTTCACTCTTACATCAAATATTTCTTCCTTGGGGCTTTATGCAGCTTTGGTAGTTCTGTTCTTGATGTCATTTATTTGGCTCTTAAATTTTGCTACGAGGTACTGTGAAATTTTTTTTTGAAATCTTGGAAACCGACTTCATTATAACTGGGAGCTAAACCATCGTCTTGTTATTGCATTTCCAGAGAACTTATTGCATTGTCACCAGCCAGAATGAATGGCGTTCACTAGAGAAGAAGCTATCTTTAATAAACAACCGCCTTCCTCATCTTCTATTGTCTTTTCGATCTTAGCTTGATATATAGCAAATGTTGAAAATGATTCACTGTTACCTTTCTGGCATGGTTTTATGTCATGGCTTGCATGACAATGACTATATATGAAATAAGAGCAGCAAAGTCATTTTGTATAAAAAGTTACACATTGTATATAAATTTAATGGTCAAAAAGCCTGATTCTTTTATTAACTATTGTATACTTTTGGTTTATACATGTGTAATACTTAAACACTGATCACTGGTAAGTGCTCAGTGGTTTCAATGGCCAGGTCCTGAAATGAGTGCTACCTAGTAATACCAGCTCAGTAGCTGTTTTACCATCCATAAGTTACCTCAGAATGCACATCTTTTCTTCCTAAGGGAACAAGTCTGTCTAAAGGAGGAACCCACCCTGGAGAGTTTGCTTCTTTCCTGCAGGTCCTTTTCACAAACTTACCCGCTTGATTGTTGTTATTTGGAAAGCCATAAGCTGCTTTTATTGCTGAAAAGCTAAGGTTCTAATTTGGTCCTCTGTAAGAGCTTAGGTAGCTTAACGCTCGCTGATAAAAAGAACTAACTGAAACTGCCTTGGGATAACAAGTAGTGATCAAGTGATGCGGATGGCTATCAACACCAAAGAGATTGACGTCGGTGAGTAGCAAATTTATAATTTTCTGTTATTTTCCCTTCCAGGAGAGTCTTCTTTGCTCTTATTAATTCCTTTTTTTAATTTGTAAGAAAACATAAATTGAGAATGCATAACATGATAACAAAAAAGATCAGCCGCCCCTCCTACCTTGACATATTACCAACCTCAACTAATTCCAGCTCAAGACTTAAATAAATGGGAATTCAAGTATTGAAGATCTGAGTGATATTGTGTTGTGATACATACTGCAAATTCGATGAGCTTCAGTAAGTCTTGAAAATTCGATGGTCCCAACGGATAGTTAGCAGTGGAAAATTTCTGTAAAACTATTGCCTTATCAGTTGTGAAATGCTGCAGGCTTCAGCTATTAAATTTGCAGGACTTTTATTGTGAAATTATTGCTTAAATACTGCTGAACTGATGCCCAAAATAGTGCCAAAATTGCACTCAAACTATGCAGAATTACAGCTCAAATGTGCAAAAATTACACTCAAACTATGCAGAATTGCAGCTCAAATGTGCAGAAATTGCATCTCCAACGGGGCAGAATTTTAACTGTGCAGAATGCTCTTTAACCAGTACAGAAAACCAGCTCAACATAGATGTAGATTACAAGTTTCACCTCAAGGTTCTAGACTTGATTTGTTGCGACGATTCTCA
Source organism: Nicotiana glauca (assembly GCA_026770625.1). Classification (NCBI taxonomy): domain Eukaryota; kingdom Viridiplantae; phylum Streptophyta; class Magnoliopsida; order Solanales; family Solanaceae; genus Nicotiana; species Nicotiana glauca. Next base: position 15,250 of record MU720934.1, read on the forward strand.
GCTGCTCGAACCGATTCGAATCAGTAGCGAAATTCTTCAAAGTTGCAGTTGCCAAATTCGATCCAAATTCACCAAAACTTCACCAACTGAGGTCAAATTTGATATACGAGCTCTACTCAATACAAAGAACAATTCTGGAATCAATTTTGAATAATTGTTCAGGAAATCAATGGAATCCCAGCTCGTCTTCTTCGTCGAATGACTCTAAATTTTTTGACAGAGAACCACTTCAAACAACGCTTCAATAACTCCCAAACTCAAACTAAAAATCCCTATTAGCTCTAGGAATAAACTCCCATGCCCAATTTGAACAAACAATTGCCTAATCAGAAGACCCAGACGCCGTCTTCTTCGATGACAAGTCAGTTCAAAAATTCAAACCTAAAACTAGCAAATCAATTCAAATCGAGATAATCCTTCCGATTTAGCTTCAAAATGACGTTTCCAAAAGGACTCTCAAACTCCCAAATGAATTCAAACTCAAATCTCAGAACCGAAGAAAACCCCCCAAATTCGCTTTTGTTGTTCCTCGTCTTAGGGTTCTAATCTCAACCAAAACTTTAAATTTCAGCTCTAATAGGTACTTCAATCTTAGGTAATGAAGAAATTCAGAAGGTTCAAAATCAAAATAGAAGAAGAAAGAGCAATAATCGAATTTCTATTTCTAAAACAAATAAGAACGATGAGATACAAACAATATCGGATGAATAGTAAACATTCTATTTTTTTTTTTGGAAATTTCCATTTTTTGTTAATTTTCAATTAGATGATAATAAAAACAAAGAGCTTAATAGAACAATTAAAAATCTCCGCTCTGATACCAAGATGATACGAAATTGTATTGATAACACCAGATAATGCAAAAATATACGGAATCAAAAATATAGAAGATTAGGGTTTAAAATAAAGAAAGACAAGAACCTAACTATGAACTAGTTAGACCCCTTGAATTTACTATGATATCTGTGAAAGAGTGTGTACTTCAAAAAGGATGCTCAAGAAGGTTGGTGCATTTTCTAAAGACCCGACACCCGATACTTGCGTTACCGTTTGTGTTGTTTTCGAAGCTTGATGCTTGTGCTGATGTGTGTGCTCGGACTGTTTTAAGAGGTATCAAGTGCCTTAGAATGATATCTGTCTTAAGAGGTGTCAAAGTGAGTGTCTTTGGCTCTCACAATCTTCTATAGTATCTTCTTAGCGCAAAGCTCTAACATTTTGCTTTTATCATTTCAAGAATTCTGGGCTATTGATGATCTTTTAAAGCTCATGAATATTATTTTTGCGATCTATTTTGAGTATGCATTAAGATATTTGATATTGGCAGAACCATCCTTGTAGAGCAAATCAACAACCTTTGAAGAACTACAGAACTTGACCTCTCTCTCTCTCTCTCTTTATATATATATATATATATATATATATATATATATATATATATATATATATATATATATATATAGAGAGAGAGAGAGAGAGAGAGAGAGAGAGGATAATTGAAGCCTTTTCTTCAACATGGAACTGGCCAGTAAAACCTGCAACTATCATTATGCAAATAGTTCTATCGGTATTTTTCACACTTTTACATATAGTTGAATACATAAGTATTCTATGTACAAGAATAGTAAATTGTCTATCAGTCAAACCGTCAAGATTACATTCATAAATTTCGGAACCACCGTAAGACGTATTAGTCTGATTCAAATTGGGTTCCTCTATTAATACATCTTGAGAAGTAGGTTTATTAGCATACTTACTGTTTGGTTTGATCTAACCTTTGAAACCTTTGAGTTTGTTAAACTTTCACCAAGTTTCATTTTTATAATCAAAAATGGTCTCAATTTTTCCGCAAAACCATTTGATAAATCAATTGGCTTAATATTTAAACTAGAAATTTTTTCTCAAGAAGTTCTTCTAAATCATTAAGTGATTTAAATTTAAAATTCTGAATCTCAGGAGGTCTTTGAATATGAGTAAGAACAGTTTAAATATTTGATTTGCTTCCTGAAGTGGAGGCAACATAAGTTGTCTTCTAACTCATTTCCTTTATCAAAATAGTTAATTCAAAGGTAAGACGCAAAATTAGGTAAAATGACAAAAACGTCCCTCAAGCCAACGTCTCAAAATCGGATGAAATTAATATTTTCAGAACCCTCGTACTCTCACGAGTCTAACCGTAAAAAATCTCTCAAATCGGAGGTCAAACACCCACCAAAAACTCAATAATTCGGTCTATGAAGTTTTATAAATTTTTTCATTCAAAATCCGAAATTAAAAGAGGAATTTATGCTTAGATTAGTGGGTTACAAGTAAAAAGGAGTTTAGAATCGTTACCCAATTGTTGCCTTTGAAAATCCCTTGAAATCTCGCTCAAATCCGAGCTCTCAAGCTTGAGTTTTGGCAAAAATGGCTAAACCCTCGTTTTGAAATATTTATATCTGCCCAGGTACTTAATACATCGCGAACGCGGAGGAGGTCTCGCGTTCGGGAAGAAGAAAAATGAAGGCTGCTCAAAATTCTCTATGCGAACACGTGGAACAGCACGCGAACGTGAAGGCTGGGACTGGAAAACCTACGCGAACGTGGGCGCGAACGCGAAGAGGTAACTGGTCCTCCTCCAAAATTTACTCTATGCGAACGCGTGGAGGAGGATGAGATCACGGAGAAGAAAACAGGTCTGCAACAACTGAATCATAATCTGCAATTTTAAACAACTCAAAGTGCCCCGTTGAGCACCCGAAACACACCCGAGGTCCCGGTACCTCAACCAAACCTACGGACATATCCCATAACATCATTCAAACTTGTACCAATCCTTAAACCACCTAAAACCGCATCGGAAACTCGAATTAATCAAGTATTTAAGCCTAAGAACTTCAATTTCTCTAAAAATACGCTTTTGATAAAAAATCTAACCAAAACACATCCGAATGACCTAAAATTTTGCACACACATCTCAAATAACATGACGGAGCTACTGCAACTTCTGAAATTCCATTCCGACCCCCGGATAAAAATCTCACTATCAGATCGGAAACATCACAATTCCAACTTTCGGCATTTCAAGCCTAAATTAGCTAGAGACCTCCAAAACACATTCTGAACACGCTCCCAACCCCAAAATCACCTAACAAAGTTAACGGAACCATAAGATTTCCTTTTTGAGACAGTCTTCACATTGTTCTGACTATGTCAACTTTCTAACACTTAAGCTATCATTTAGGGAATAAGTGTCCCAAAACTCTTCGAAACTCAAAATCGAACCTCCTGGCAAATCAAAATAGCAAAAATAAACTTGGGGAAAGCAGTTAATAGGGGATTGGGGAAATTCCAAAAATGACCGGCCGGGTTGTTAGATCCTCCCACACTTAAATATTCGTTCGTCCTCAAACAAGCACAAAGACATACCTGAGGTAGTGAAAAGATGAGGGTATTGGCTGTGCATATCCTGCTCGGTCTCCCAGGTCGCCTCCTCGACCGGCTGACCCTGCTATTGAACCTTCACGGAAGTAATGTTCTTTGACCTCAGGTTCCTGACCTGCCTATCCAATATTTCCACTGGCTCCTCAACATGAGATAGATCCTCCTCCAACAGGACTGAGTTGAAATTCAACACGTGCGACAAATCACCGTGATACCTCCGGAGCATCGAGACATGAAATACCGGATAGACCCTTGCCAAGCAGGGAGGTAAGGCAAGCTCATAGGCAACCTCCCCAACTCGCCTCAATATCTTAAAAGGGCCAATAAACCTCGGACTCAACTTCCCTTTCTTCCCAAATCTCATAACGCCTTTCATAAGCGAAATCCGAAGTTGAACCCGCTCTCCAACCATGTAGGAAACATCACGAACCTTCTGATCTGTGTAACTCTTCTATCTGGACTGGGTTGTACGAAGTCTATCTTGAATCACCATGATGCTTTCCAAAGCATCCTGAACCAAATTTGTGCCCAGTAATCTGGCCTCGCCCGGCTCGAACCAACCCATCGGAGATCTACATCGCCTACCATATAAGGCCTCGTACGATGCCATTTGAATGCTGGACGGATAGTTGTTGTTGTAGGCAAACTCTGCTAATGGAAAGAACTGATCCCAAGAACCTCCAAACTCAATTACACACGCACAGAGTATATCCTCAAGAATTTGAATAGTGTGTTTGGACTCCCGTCCGTCTGAGGGTGAAATGTTATGCTTAACTCTACCCGAGTACCCAACTCCTACTGTACGGCTCTTCAGAGCCGCGATGTGAACAGAGTAACTCTATCTGAAATAATTAAAACTGGTATTCCATGCAGACGGACAATTTCCCGGATATAAATCTTCGCCAACCGCTCCGAGGAATAGGTGGTACACACAGGGATAAAATGCGCAATCTTGGTCAGCTGATACACAATAACCCAAATGCCATCGAACTTTTGAAAAGTTTGTGGGAGTCCAGATACGAAGTCCATGGTGATCCGCTCCGACTTCCATTCAGGAATCTCTATCTGCTAAAGCAAGCCACATGACCTCTAGTTCTCATACTTCACCTGTTGATAATTAAGGCACCAAGCTACGAACCCAACTATATCCTTCTTCATCCGCCTCCACCAGTAGTGCTGCCTCAAATCCTGGTACATCTTCGCAGCACCCGGATGAATGGAATACTGCGAACTGTGGGCCTTCTCTAGAATCAACTCCCGAAGCCAATCGACATTGGGTACACAAACTCAACCCTGCATTCTCAATACTCCGTCATCACCAATGGTCACATCTCGAGCATCGCCATGTAACACCTTGTCCTTTAGGAAAAGTAAATGAGGGTCATCATACTGCCGCGCCCTGATATGATCAAACAAGGAAGACTGAGAGACCACACAAGCTAGAACCCGGATGGGCTCCGAAAGATCTAATCTCACAAACTGGCTGGCTAGGGCCTGAACATCCATCGACATAGGCCTCTCTGCTGTTGGTAAATAAGCCAAACTCCGTAAACTCTCTGCACGGCGACTCAAGGCATCGACCACCACATTGGCCTTTCCCAGGTGATACAAGGTAGAGATATCATAATCCTTCGGCAACTCTAGCCATCTCCTCTGATGCAAATTAAGATCCTTCTGCTTGAACAGATACTGCAAACTTCGGTGATCAGTATATATCTCACAAGGCACACCGTACAAGTAATGACGCTAAATCTTCAAGGCATGAATAATGGCAGCTAACTGAAGATCATGGACATAATAATTCTTCTCATGTATCTTCAACTATCTGGACAATAGGCAATCACCCTACTATTTTGCATCAATACCGCTCCAAGTCCAACTCTCGAGGTATCACAATAGACAGTATAAGACCCTCGAACCAGTAGGCAATATCAAAACTGGGGATGTAGTCAAGGATGTCTTGAGCTTCTGAAAGCTCGCCTCACACTCCTCTGTACACTGAAATGGAGCACCTTTCTAGGTCAATCTAGTAATAGGGTCTTCAATCGATCAAAACCCCTCCACAAAATGATGGTAGTAGCCCGCCAAGCTAAGGAAACTGCGAATCTCTGTAGATGAGGATGGTCTGGGCCAACTCTACACTGGCTCTACCTTCTTTGGATCCACCCGGATGCCCTCACTTGATACCAAGTGACCCAAGAATGCCACGGAATCTAACCAAAACTCTGCATATCTGAAGCACTGTCCTCAGGTGCTGCTCGTAATCTTCCCAACTCCGGGAATACATCAAAATATCATCAATAAAGACAGTGACAAAAAGTCAAGATATGGCCGGAATACATTGTGCATTAGAGGCATGAAAGCTGTCGTGGCATTGGTCAGCCCAAAAGACATAACCAGGAATTCGTAATGACCATACCGAGTCCTGAAGGCAGCCTTCGAGATATTTGGCTCCCAAATCTTCAACTAATGGCAACTTGAGTGCAAATCAATCTTAGAAAACACCCGTGTGCCCTGAAGCTGGTCAAATAGATCATCAATACGAGGTAAAGGATAACAGTTCTTTACTGTAACCTTGTTGAACTGGCTGTAATCAATACACATGCACATAGAACCATCGTTCTTCTTCACAAATAACACAGGATCATCCCACGGTGATACACTGGGCTGAATAAAACCCTTATCAAGTAATTTCTGCATTTGCTCCTTTAACTCCTTCAACTCTGGAGGAGCCGTACGGTACAGAGAGATAGAGATGGGCTGAGTGCCTGGAAATAGGTCAATGCCAAAATCAATGTCCCTATCAGGTGGTATGCCCGGAAGGTCAGCTGGAAACACATCGGGGAAATCATGTACTATTAGGACTGAATCAACAGAAGGAGCATCCATATTAGCATCTCTCACATAAGCTAAGTACGCATCACAACCTTTCTCAACCATACGCTGATCCTTAAAGAAAGAAATAACTCTACTGGGAGTGTGACCTAAAGTACCCCTTCACTCAATACGCGGTACTCCTGGCATAGCCATCGTCACGATTTTGGTATGACAATCAAGAATAGCATAATGTGGCGACAACCAGTCCATGCCCAAAATAATATCAAAATCAACTATGTTGAGCAATAATAAGTCATCCCTGTTCTCAAAACCACCAAATATAACCAAACATGATCGGTAAACGCGGTCCACGGTAAGAGAATCTCCCTCAGGAGTAGAAACATAAACTGGGGAACTCAAAGAATCCCAAGGTACCCCCAAATGCGGAGAAAAATAAAAAGACACATAAGAGTAAGTGGAGCCAGGATCGAATAGAACCAATGCCTCTCTATGACCAACCAAGATAGTACCTGCGATGACAGACGGCGGCCTCAGTAAGGCCTGGAAAAGCATAATATCTGGCCTGGCCTCCCCTTCGAGGGCGACTTCTACCTTCCCGACATCCACCTCTGGCTGGCTTGGCCGGTGGAGTGGCAGCTGGTGCTAGAACCATAGCCTGAGAGCTCTGTGAGGCCTGTTGTGGTTGAAAGGTCTACGAAGGTGCACCCCTCCTGAGTCTGGGGCAATCTCTCATCATATGGCGTGTGTCACCACACTCAAAAAAAGCTCTGGGAGGACGTGGCGGCTGTGATTAGCTCGGGCCAGGTCTGCTGGACTGTCCACTAGAAGCACCCTATGCAAGAGGTGCACTAGAGATTGGAGGTGCATAATAAGGCTCCTGAGGCCTAGGTAGAGCTGGAAGAGCTGAATGAACGGGGCGACCCATATGACCCCTACCATGACGACCTGTAGCTAGGGCACGGGCACTAGAAAAATGGCCGACTCTCGAGATCTCTTGGCCTTCCTCTCCTCCCTATCCCCAGCATGCATACCCTCAATCCTCCTAGCAATGCTCGCCGCCTGCTGATAAGACACATCCGTCTCTAACTCACAAGCCATACTAGACCTGATGCTGGGAAAAAACCCCTCAATGAACCGGTGAACCTTCTCGCGGACCGTAGAAACCAAAGCTGGGGCATGTCTAGCCAAGTCAATATAGCAGACATCATACTCCGAGATAGTTATAGTGCCCTGGCGCAACCGCTCAAACTCCGTGCACCAGGAATCCTTTAGACTCTGGGGAACATACTCCCTCATGAACATATCTAAAAACTGAGCCCAAATTAGGGAAGCTGCCTCATCCGGACTGTCTAACTCATAAGCACGCCACTGCTGATAAGCGGCTCCTCGAAGCTGGAAAGTAGCGAAGGAAACCCCGCTCGATCTTGATATGCCCATAGTACGGAGAATACGGTAGTACTCCTCCAGAAATCCCAAGACATCCTCTGATGCTAACCCAATGAATACCGGAGGATCATATTTCTTGAACCTCTCAAGTCTCCGCTGCTCATCCTCTGAAGCCGCTGCCCTATCCCCGGGCTGAACAGGTGCTGCAGGCGGTGCAGGTATAACCTCTAGGGCCTGCTCAATATGCACTCGCTGTTCAGGATTGCGGGCAGCGGGAGTCTGTACTACTCCCCCGACATGGGATGTGGTTGCAGCAGGGGAAAGCAACCCTTGCTGAGCTAGAGTGGTGTACATAGTCATAAACTGTGCCAAAGTCTCCTGGAGTGCTGGAGTAGTAGTGGTAGACATATCGGGTGTCTGGACTCTTGCTGGTACTACTGGTGGTGCCTCAGAGGCAGCTCATGCGGGTGCTCTGGTTGGACCATGAGCGCGTCCTCGGCCTCTACCCCGGCCCGAGCCTCTAACGGCTGCAGTAGGGGGCGCGTGTGCCAGATCCTCTTGGGTAGTGCGTGTCCTCACCATCTATGAGAGAATAGAAAGACAGAAGTTTAGTTGTGACATCAAAATCTTGTACGACAAGGAAATCAAATGAAGTGGAATTTTTCCTAACAGTTACATAGCCTCTCGGAGATAAGTACAGTCATCTCCGTTCCGATCAGCGAGATTCTAATAAACTGGCCTGTGTTTCGTGACTCCTTTGAACCTAGCACTCTTATACCAACTTTTCACGACCCCAATTCACCTTCCGTGAACTATCGTGACGGCACCTAGTCCCTATGACTAGGTAAGCCTAACAAGTGCGAAAAAACAATTGAAACCTTGCGGAAGTTATAACTTAAAACCAAAATTTAACAAAATGGAAACGAAATGTAAAATGCCACTCGACACATACAGTACAATATCTCAACCTTCTACAATACTATCCCAAAACCTGGAAACTCATGGGAACACAAGCTAAGAGAAGATAGTAAAAACTCTAACTCCGGAATGTCTACATCAACAAAATGATAGAAGGGCTAATAATACAAGATAGAATAAAGATGGAGACTCTTCGGTCTGCGGACGCGGCAGATGTACCTCGAAGTCTCCAAAGCTCTCTCTGCCTCAAGGATGGTAAATCTGTGCAGCAGTACCTGGATCTGCACATGAAAAACATGCGCAGAAAGGGAATGAGTTCACCACAGTGGTACTCAGTAAGTGCCAAACCTAACCTCGGTTGGGTAGTGATGAGGAAGGTCAGGGCCCTACTTTGGTTAAATAATATACAAGTTTAACAGTGTGAAATGACAGTGTAATTAAATTAACACATGATATAGATGACAACAACATCTATTAAAAAGGCAAGCAAAACACAGTAAAAGAACATAACTCAACTCTGAGATAACAACCGAGGATCTCCCATGATACGTCCAGTAGTCCCCAAATATAAATATCGTGTCTAGTGGATCTCCCGGCTGCAGTACCGTAGTCCAACTCAGAGAGTGCAGGGGGATCTCCCATAATGCAATTCGGTAGTCCCAAATTATACATACAAGGGAGTTCCCGGGATACCGTCCCGTAGTCCCAAAATAAAGTGCAAGGGGATCTCCCGAAATAACGATCCGTAGTCCCAAAATAAATATGCAGCTACAACAAAATTCAACCCAATCAATTTCATATCAAAGTGAAGTAGGTAATCCTAACCTAGCATGGTTCACGTAGTACAATTAAGGCAGTTAAGACAGATAAAGCAATTTAGTCAAGTAGACATGCTTCTCTAAGCTATAGTAGGTTCAATACCTAAATAGTGTAAACATGGGAAGGAGGAACACAATTCAAGGCTATTTTTAAAGAATAATCGGATTTCCAACAATTAGCACAAGTTCACGCTCCTCACCTCATACACGGGGCATTTCAATTACCACAATATCAATCCTTAGGGGAAAAGTACCGCACACAAGGTCATACAAGCCACTTACCTCGAACTGGCTCCAAAATCAACTCAAATCCACACATTTGCCACGAGTATCCGACTCCAAATGGCCCAAATCTATTCAGTTCAATTACATATTCTAAATAACATCTCAAGCAACTAATTCCATGATTTAATTCAAAGTTAAGAAGCGAAATTAGGTAAAATAACCAAAACGCCGCTCAAGCCAACATCTCGGAATCAAATGAAATTAAAATTTTTAGAACCCTCGTACTCTCACGAATCTAACCATATAAAAATCTCTCAAATCGGAGGTCAAAAACCCACCCAAAACTCAATAATTCTGTCTATGAAGTTTTATCAATTTTTTCATTCAAAATCCGAAATTAAAAGAGGAATTTATGCTTAGATTAGTGGGTTACAAGTAAAAAGGAGTTTAGAATCGTTACCCAATTGTTGCCTTTGAAAATCCCTTGAAATCTCGCTCAAATCCGAGCTCTCAAGCTTGAGTTTTGGCAAAAATGGCTAAACCCTCNAAACCCACCCAAAACTCAATAATTCTGTCTATGAAGTTTTATCAATTTTTTCATTCAAAATCCGAAATTAAAAGAGGAATTTATGCTTAGATTAGTGGGTTACAAGTAAAAAGGAGTTTAGAATCGTTACCCAATCGTTGCCCCTCAAAATCCCTTGAAATCTCGCTCAAATCCAAACTCTCAAGTTTGAGTTTTGGCAAAAATGGCTAAACCCTCGTTTTGAAATGTTTATATCTGGCTAGGTACATAATACATCGCGAATGCGGAGGAGATCTTATGTTCGCGAAGAAGAAAAATGAAGGCTGCTTGAAATGCTCTACGCTAACGTATTGAACAGCATGCAAACGCGAAGGATAGGACTGACAAAGCTACGCGAACACGACCTAGTGCATGCGAACGCGATGAAGAAAATGGGCACAACCCTCAGTGCCAAATAACATGACGCGAATGCGAGGGCTTAGATGCGAACGCGAAGATAGAAAATGGTAAAGCTTCGCGAATGCGGGTGTACTGAACGCGAACGCGAAGAGGTAACTTGTCATCCTCCAAAATTTACTCTATGCGAACGCGTGGAGAAGGACACGATCATGAAGAAGAAAATAGGTCAGCAATAGCTGAAGCAAAATCTTCAATTTTAAACATCTCAAAGTTCCCCGTTGAGCATCCGAAACACACCCGAGGCCCACAAAACCTCAACCAAACCCATAGACATATCCCGTAACATAATTCAAACTTGAACCAATCCTTAAGCCACCTAAAACCACGTCGAAAACTCGAATTAATCAAGGATTTAAGCCTAAGAACTTTAATTTCCCTGAAAATACGCTTTCGATCGAAAACCTAACCAAAACACGTCTGAATGACCTAAAATTTTGCACACACATCCCAAATAACATGACAGAGCAACTGCAACTTCCAAAATTCCTTTCCGAACCGCGAATCAAAATCTCACTATCGGACCGGAAACAGCAAAATTCCAACTTTCGGCATTTCAAGCCTAAATTAGCTACGGACCTCCAAAACACATTTCGAACACACTTCCATCCCTGAAATCACCTAACGAAGCTAATGGAACCATCGAATTTCCGTTCTGATACCGTCTTTACACTTTTCAGACTATGTCAGCTTTCTAACACTTAAGCTCTCATTTAGGGACTAAGTGTCCCAAAACTCTTCGAAACTCAAAACCGAACCTCCCGACAAATCAAAATAGCAGAAATAAACTTGGGGAAAGCAGTTAATAGGGGATCGGGGAAATTCCAAAAAGATCGGTCGGGTCGTTAGATCCTCCCACACTTAAATATTCGTTCGTCCTCAAATGAGCACAAAAACATACCTAAGGTAGTTAAAAGATGAGGGTACTTGCTGGGCCTATCCTGCTCGGTCTCACAGGTTACCTCCTTGACTGGCTGACCCCGCCACTAAACCTTCACGGGCGCAATGTTCTTTGACATCAGCTTCCTGACTTGCATGTCCAATATTGCCACTGGCTCTTCAATATAAGACAGATCCTCCTCCAACAGGACTGAGCTAAAATCCAACACGTGCGATGGATCACTGTGATACCTCTAGAGCATTGAGAAATGAAATACTGGATGAACCCCTGCCAGGCTGGGAGGTAAGGCAAGCTCATAGGCAACATCCCTAACTCGCCTCAATATCTCAAAAAGTCCAATAAACCTCGGACTCAATTTTCCTTTCTTCCCAAATCTCATAACGTCTTTTATAGGCAAAATCCAAAGCAGAACCCGCTCTTAAACCATGTAGGAAATATCACGAACCTTCCGATCCGCGTAACTCTTCTGTCTGGATTGTTCTATGCAAAGTCTATCCTGAATCACCTTGATTCTCTCCAAAGCATCCTGAACCAAATCTGCGCCCAGTAATCTGTCCTCGCCCTGCTCGAACCAACCCACTGGAGATCTACATCGCCTACCATATAAGGCCTCGTATGGTGCCATCTGAATACTGGACTGATAATTGTTGTTGTAGGCAAACTCCGCTAATGGAAAGAACTGATCCCAAGAACCTCCAAACTCAATTACACACGCACAGAGTGTATCCTCAAGAATTTGAATAGTGCGCTCGGACTGCCCATCCGTCTGAGGGTGAAATGTTGTGCTCAACTCACCCCAAGTACCTAACTCCTACTGTACGGCTCTCCAGAACTGCAATGTGAACTGAGTACCTCTGTCTGAAATAATTGAAACTAGAATACTATGCAGACGGACAATCACCCGGATATAAATCTCCGCCAATCTCTCCAAGGAATAGGTGGTACACATAGGGATAAAATGCGCGGACTTGGTCGGACGATCCACAATAACCCAAATGGCATTGAACTTCTTCAAAGTCCGTAAGAGTCTAGATATGAAGTCCATGGTGATCTGCTCCCACTTCCATTCTGGAATCTCTATCTGCTGAAGCAAGCCACTCGGCCTCTGGTGCTCATACTTCACCTGCTGATAATTAAGGCACCGAGCTACGACCCAACTATGTCCTTCTTCATCCGCCTCCACCAGTTGTGCTGCCTCAAATCCTGATCCATCATTACGGCACCCGAATGAATGGAATACCGCAAACTGTGGGCCTCCTCTAGACATTGGGTACACAGACTCGACCCTACATCCTCAATACTCCGTCATCACCAATGGTCACATCTCGAGCATCGCCATATAACACATTGTCCTTGAGGACAAGCAAATAAGGGTCATCATACTGCCGCACCCTGATATGATCAAAAAAGGAAGACCGAGAGACCACACAAGCTAGAACCTGGCTGGGCTCTGAAAGATTTAATCTCAAAAACTGGCTTTCTAGGGCCTAAATATCCATCGCCATTGGCCTCTCTGCTATTGGTAAATAAGTTAAACTCCCCAAACTCTCTGCCCGGTGGCTCAAGGCATCGGCCACCACTTTGGCCTTGCCCGGGTGATACAAGATAGTGATGTCATAATCCTTCAGCAACTCTAACCATCTCCTCTGATGCAAATTAAGATCCTTCTGCTTGAATAGATGCTGCAAACTCCGGTGATCAGTATATATCTTACAAGGCACACCATACAAGTAATGACGCCAAATCTTCAAGGCATGAATAATTGCAGCTAACTCAAGATCATGGACAGGATAATTCTTCTCATGCATCTTCAACTGTCTGGACACGTAGGAAATCACCCTACCGTCGTACATCAATACCGCTCCAAGGCCAACTCTCGAGGCATCACAGTAAAAAGTATAAGACCCTGAACCAGTAGGCAATATCAAAACTGGGGTTATAGTCAAGGCTGTCTTGAGCTTCTGAAAGCTTGCCTCACACTCCTCTTTCCACTGAAATGGAGCACCTTTCTGGGTCAATCTAGTCATAGGGGCTTCAATCGATTAAAAACCCTCCACAAAACGATGGTAGTAGCCCGCTAACCCAAGGAAACTACATATATCTATAGATGAAGATGGTCTGGGCTAACTCTGCATTGCCTCTACCTTCTTTGGATCCACTCGAATGCCCTCACTCGATACTACGTGACCCAAGAATTCCACGGAATCCAACCAAAACTCACATTTTCAAAACTTGGCATATAATATCTTTCCCCTCAGAGTCTGAAGCACTGTCCTCAGGTGCTGCTCGTGATCTTCCCGACTCCGGGAATACACCAGAATATCATCAATAAACACAATGACAAAAGAGTCATGATAAGGCCGGAATACACCGTGCATTAGGTGCATGAAGGTTTCTGGGGCATTAGTCAGCCCAAAAGAGATACCAAGGAACTCATAATGACCATACCCAGTCTTGATGGCAGTCTTCAGTATATCTGGCTCCCGAATCATCAACTAATGGTAACCTGAGCGCAAACCAATCTTAGAAAACACCCGTGCGCCCTAAAGCTGGTCAAATAGATCATCAATACGAGGTAAAGGATAATAATTCTTCACTATAACCTTGTTCAACTGGCGGTAATCAATACACATGCGCATAGAATCATCCTTTTTCTTCAAAAATAACATAGGAGCTACCCACGATGATATACTGGGCCGATTAAAACCCTTATCAAGTAATTCTTGCAATTTCTCCTTCAACTCCTTCAATTCAGGAGGAGCCATACAGTACGGAGGGATAGAGATGGGCTGAGTGCCCGGCAATAGATTAATGCCAAAATCAATATCCCTATCAGGTGGCATGCCCGGAAGGTCAGCTAGAGACACATGGGGGAAATCACGTACTACTGGGGCTGAATCAACAGAAGAAGTATCCATACTACCATCTCTCATATAAGCTAAGTATGCATCACAACCTTTCTCAACCATACACTGAGCCTTAAGGAAAGAAATAACTCTACTGGGAGTGTGACCTAAGGCACCCCTCCACTCAATACGCGGTACTTCTGGCATGGCTAGTGTCATGGTTTTGGCGTGACAATTAAGAGTAGAATAATGGGGCGACAACCAATCCATGCCCAAAATAATATCAAAATCAACTATGCTGAGCAATAATAAGTCATCCCTGGTCTCAAAAGCACCAAGAATAACCAAACATGACCGGTAAACGCGGTCCACAATAAGAGAGTCTCCCTTAGGAGTAGAAACATAAACTGGGGAAATCAAAGAATCCCAAGGTACCCCCAAATGCGGAGCAAAATAAAAAGACACATAAGATTAAGCGGAGCCTGGATCGAATAGAACAAATGCCTCTCTGTGACAAACCAAGATAGTACCCATGATGACAGAATCGGAGGTGGCGGCCTCAGTACGGCCTAGAAAAGCATAATATCTATCCTGGCCTCCCCCTCGAGGGTGACTTCTACCTCCCCGACCTCCACCTCTGGCTGGCTTGACCAGTGGAGTGGCAACTGATGCTTGAACCATAGCCTGAGAGCTCTATGAGGCCTGTTGTGGTTGAGAGGTCTAGGAAGGTGCACCCCTCCTGAGTTTAGGGCAATCTCTCACTATGTGGCGTATGTCACCACACTCAAAACAAGATCTGGGAGGACGTGGCGGCTGTGACTAACTCGGGCCAGGTTTGTTGGACTGTCCACTGGAAGCACCCTATGCAAGAGGCGTACTAGAGACTGGAGGTGCATAATAAGGCTCCTGAGGCCTAGGTGTAGCTGGAATACCACTGATAGGTGGCTCCTCGAATCTAAAAAGTAGTGAAGGAATCCCCGCTCGATCCTGATATGCCCATAGCGCGGAGAATACGATAGCACTCCTCCAGAAATCCCAAGGCATGCTCTGATGCTAACCCACTAAATATCGGAGGATCATATTTCTTGAACCTCTCAAGTCTCCGCTGCTCATCCTCTGAAGTTGTTGCCCTATCCTCGGGTTGAACTGGTACTGCAGACGGTGCAGGTATAACCTCTGGGGCCTGCTCAACATGAACTCACTGCTCAGGAGTGCGGGCGGCGGGAGTCTGTACTCCTCCACCGGCTTAGGATGTGGCTGCAGCAAGGGGAAGCATCCTTGCCTGAGCCAGAGTGGTGTACATACTCATAAAATGTGTTAAAGTCTCCTGGAGTGCTGGAGTAGTATTGGGAGACGTATCGAGTATTTGGACTGCGGCTGGTACTATTAGTGGTGCCTCGGTGGTAGCTCACGCAGGGTACTTTGGCTGCACCATGAGGGCGTCCTCGGTCTGTACCCCGACCCCGACCTCTGAAAGCTACAGTAGGGAGTGCGGGTGCCTGATCCTCTCGGGTAGTGCGTGTCCTCACCATCTGTGAGATAACAGAAAGACAGAAGTTTAGTTGTGACATCAAAATCTCGCACAACAAGGAAATCAAATGAAGTTAAATTTTTGCTAACAGTTACATCGCCCATCGGAGATAAGTACAGATGTCTCTGTACCGATCAGCGAGACTCTAATAAACTAGCATGTGTTACGTGACTCCTATGAACCTAGTGTGAGCACGTGATTTTTTCCCTATGCAAATTATTCCTAAAATCCAAACAAAAGGATTTTTCTTTATTTTACAATTTTTGTTGATATTTTTGCATTCTTGTGTTAATTAGTTGCATAATAATTCATATTAAAAATACAAAAAAATACGCATATGCATTAGGATTTTTAATCTCACAATTTTAATATTAATTCATTTCAGAACAATTTAAGAAAATATCAAAAAATAGCATTTTATTGTTTTAATTGGAAATTGCTATAAAATAGTTATTAAATAAATTTTAGAATGTAATTAGTTTTAGTTTAATTTCACAATTTAATAAAATCAGAAAAAATAATAAATATAAATCTAGAAAAAAAATACAAAATAAAAATACAAAAAAATACAAAAGTAAAACAAAAACAACAAAATAAACAAATAAAGAGAAATTGAAATGGTTTGGTCTACATTTTGGGCTTAATTAGATTAGCCCAAAGAAAATATTTTTCAAAAAAACCAGGCCCAAGCCCCATCTCCAAATCCGGTCTGCCCCCCGCCTAACCAAATGACCCCGTTTTGAAAAGTTTAATCCCAGCCATTGAATTGTTGATCTAACGGTCGTGTGGCCTGATCTCATTAAAAATGAAACGACACCGTTTGGGCAATTAAATCTGTACCGTTCATCCTTTGATCCAACGGTCATGGCCTCACCTCTTAATAAATAAAACGGCACCGTTTGGATGCCAAGGAATCTGAGCCATTCAATTTGATTAATCCAACGGTGAGGGTCAATTAATACCCTTTAATATACCAATACAAAAAAACCTAAACTTAAAAAAAAATCATTTTTATTCTTTCCGTCTTCTTCTTTGGTTTAGCCGCCTTGTCAACCCTGTCAACCCGCCGGAACCCTACTGGCGGAAAACGTCACCTCCACCAACCGCCCCCAAAATTACACCACCGGACCACCATGAGCCCCTGATTCCACCCCTCTACTTCTTTTCCTTCAAATAACCCCCCATCTGTTCGAATATCCCATTTTGTTTTGCCGGAACCCTAACTCCGGCGAACACTACCTTACCCAATCCAACACAAAATAACACCAAACCACCGCCTTGCTTCCCTCAACATGATTCTGAAAGTACTGAGCCTCAAATCCAACTGGAGCGGCTCGAACACAAGTTTTAAAATCTTCTGATAGGTCAAAACTTCATAAAAATGCCGTAAAAAGAAACTATCAAGATTCTTGGTATCTAGTAGTTGGTCAAACGACTAAAAAAAGCTAAGTCTTTCTTTTTCTTTTTCTGTTTCTTTGCATGTGCGTTTTTATGTTTGTAATTGTTTCTTGATTGTTATTAGTTTAACTAGGGTTACTTAGTTTCTGTTAAAAATATATATATAGTATTTTAGGTTTAATTATTTTCTGTTAGTTGTCTTTTAATTTCTGTCTTTAAAGTAGTATTTTAGATTTTAAAAATCAAAATTTAATATAGTTAAGTGTATATATTTTTTGTCATTAAATTGTTGTTATTAAATAATTGAGAGTTATTAGCAGTGAATTAGATTTTGTTTCTAAAATTGATCATAGTTGATTTTGATAATTGTTAGTGTTAATTTTTGATAATTAGTTTGAGTACTTTTAGATTAATTGACAGTAATTAGTATGATTGGTTATAGATGTTGAGTTTCTAATTGTTAGTTAATTAGATTTGTTAAATTCTGATAATTAGTTTGTTATAATTAATATTTAAATCTGGGAGTTCAGGGGTAAAAGGGTTAAGGGGCAGTAGGGTAATTAGTAATTAACAAAAGGAAGGGGGGAGGGGTATTTTAGGTATAGAGTAAGGGTAATTAGGAAGATTCTAAATTGAAGTGAGGGCATATAGGGAATTATACTAGGTTAGAAGATTCTAGATTAGGGAATTAGTATAATTCTTAACAAATAGGTATAGTCAATTGAATTACAAGTCAAAGAATAAGGGTATATGTAAAAATAAAAGAGGGACTAAAGTACAAATTCTGAAATTTAAAATTTCCTCCAATTATAACTCTATAAATGGGCATTGATATGCCTCATTTTATAAGTTTTGAAAAATCTAAAATTATCCTCCAAGTAATCTTTCATTCTTAGAGCCAATTTTCGAAATTCTTAATTCCACAACTCCAGAAACATTAGAAATAGTAGAAAAATCCAAAGTTATACTGTTTCATTGATCAATTAATCTAGATTTGAAGGCTGTGCAGTAATTCTCTCTTAATCTAGTATTCGAAAATCTGTGAAGTTGCAAATTGGATTAGTCGAGTTGATTTTCTGGTTGAAATCCTGTTGCTCTGGTTTTAACTCTGGTGTTTTGAGGCTGTGATTGAATTTGCTATCCTTGTTCCTGTTGTTGTTGTTGATTCAGAGTTCTGACTCTTTTCTTCTCATATTTCCTCTACTCAGGTACATAATTATACTCACAAATAGGATTAGTTGAGCTTGTATTGGATTGTAGTTTTCGGACTGTTTGACTACTGTGTTTGGATTATAATAGTATTTGATTTGTAAGAATGTACTAGTAATACCTAGAATTCATAGTAATAGTGATTGCGTAACTGGATTGTTGAAGCCCATGGGCAACCATTAGCCTTGACATTACAAGTTGTAGATAGTTTAATTGTTAACTCGGTATTAAGATCGCACTGATTTTAGATTTTAAATTTTGATAATCATTAGTCAGTCAATTTTTGGTGATCGTATTGATTTTTAGAATCTGTTAATTTGCACATAGCATTTGTAGGACTCAGGATAGTAATTTGAAAACCAGAGCATATAGCTCCTTATCATAGATTGATTCTAGAGTAATAACAATTTAGTACATATGGAATTTCAGTTTTAATTAGTTTTTGTTAAATCTAACAATGGTTGAAATAGACTAAAAAGAGCATGAACATTAGGTTTTAACTAAATATGTAAATGATTCTCTGAGGCATTTTTAATTTCAGCATTTTGCTTTTGAATTCAAAGTAGCTTGCCAATACAGTAGGTTTCCATTTTTATTTGCGCAGTAAATTTTGATTATGCAAGTTTAATCGCTGCAGTTCATTAATTATTTGTAGGAATTTATTAGTTTAGATCTGATCAAATTATAAATATCAGAATTGAATTGGTGATAATAAATTGAAAGAATCCGAAACTGATTTTTTTAACACGTAGAATGATTGGTCCTGTTATTTTTTACATTGTTTGCACATTGGGCCTGCAACGAGGCCCAAGGCTAGAGGCTGTATCTGAAATGGTCTTTGGTTTTTCTTCTATTGGGCCAAATTTGAAGCAATTATATTAAGGACTTTTGTTCTTTTAAACTTGAGGTTTTAATTTAAGTATAAGCTTTGGGATTGTTGATAAGGCCCTTTTAGAGATAATCCCTTAATAGAGAATTATAGTTACTTTAGAATTGACCTTTAAATAAAATGATGAGACGAGCCTCACTAAAGCAAATATAAAAATCGCGGGGCCTTCGATAAATGATTGCTTAAAAATACTTAGAATTCGGGACGGGCCGTTTAGCGAATTTCACGGCCTTTCCCAAAGATAATAATGCGATAGTCTCTTTAGGCATGCACTTTAAATAATTTTAGCTTCTTAAATATGGGTGCACATTTATGTGACCCAAATCCATATCTCAACGAAGTCGAAATGTGTCCAAAACTGCGGGTGCACTGGTGCGACGTGGTTCGAAACGCATTTTCACGACGTTGCAATTCTTATTAAAATAAAAAATAAAAGCGGGTTACTAATAAAAGGCACATAACTTAGAACATGTTTTGAAATCAGATAAAATCAAATACAACAGTTGAGCGACCGTGCTAGAACCACGGAAAAGCCTAAAATATTTTCCCCCCAAAATATTTTTCCCTCAAAATTGCTCCCCAACCCATCACTATAAATACACACACAATATACACTACTAGGGGACCTAACATATACGCCCAAAAAAAGGAAAAAAAGAGTTGGAGGAGGAAAAATACAAAAAATAACGTCTGGGAAAGTTCAAACAAACAGATTAATAACGTCTGGGAAAGTTCATCACACAAACGACCCTCACCAGTCGTCTCCTCACGTCCCAACTAGCGGCAGCAGCTAACCAGTCCATAAACAACAACCCCTCACGACGAACACGCAACAATCATCGACTCTAAGCCCTTTACCAACCAAAACGACCCCCATCAATCCCATTCCCATCATCGCTACTCCCATTTTCTTTGCCATAACTCGCCGGAAAAACGAGCTCCAGCAGGTCGCCGGATTAACGAGCTCTAGACGCGACAAACAGAACCAAACGACTTCAGCTCACCATCGTCGCTGCTCCTTTCCCTTTCTCCGCCCTCTTTTGTCTTTGTATTGTCGGAGTCGTATCGTCGACGATGAACGAGTAGAAAACAGTCCATAGTTTCATCACCATTGTCCCTGCGTGCTTTACTTCTATGTCGGATGCGTGTAAATCTAACAGGTTTTGGATTTTGTGATGTTTTTGTGCTGAGTTTGGCTAGAAACAGTTCATTGGCATTTTTCGCGTATATCGTTTGGCTTTGGTTCAGTATCGCCATCGTTATGGTAGTAGCGTCATTGGTTCCAGCGAGTGTCGAGGTTTGAGTTCGTCAAAGTCCATCGAGGTTGATTCCGATTTGAGTCCTTGTCGCAGATCGAGGTTCCAAGGTTCCATTCCTTAATCCTCTACTCATTTTATTCCAGTTTAGTGTTAATTATTGGTTTGGTAATTTAATTCTATGATTTTTCTAGTTGGTAATTATGTTTGAAGTTGTTCATGTAGTTATCTGCTCTATGTTACTCTAAATACTTAGCGTGATCGAAGTTCCGAGGAAGCAAAATTCTTTACGTTATTTTTTAAGCAAAACATCATGGAATCAAGCGTGAAAGCTAAGCCATGGATTTTTTATGGACCAAAATTCTGCCAAATAAGGATATGAGGAAGCAGACGACAGCACTGAAGTTAATATCGTTTTTGGTTGAATTAGGAATAGTTTATCGTTTAATTTGTGTGGCCCTCTTGTTGAAGTCATACTCTAAGTTAGTTAACTTGGTTAAAGTTTAAGGAAAAATCATTAATTTTAATCTGAAATTGTGCTCTCTATGTGAACGTGCTCTTGATTGCGAAATTGGTTTCTGAAAATAAGCATGGGTTTCGGGCAAAATATTATATCGTTAAGCTTTGGATAATTCTCTAGCCTTGATTTCTGTTTTGTCTATTTAAGATCACTAGTAGTATGCTTAGGCCGACCACATTTGGGTAGCCAATCTTTAGGACTTATGTTAATTTTGAGGTGAGAGGTCATTCCCGTAGTTAACTTTAGGACTTAGAATTCGAGGCGTGCCATTTAGCAAATTCTATGGCCCTCGTAAAGTTGCTAACGCGTAGTTGTTTTAGGCGCGGGTTTAATAAATTTACCTTCTTAAACTCGGGTGCACATTTATGTAACCCAAATCTAAATCTCAACGAAGTCGAAATGTGTCAAAAGCCACAGGTGCACTGGTGCGACGTGGTTCGCGATATATTTTCACGACATTGCAATTCTTATTAAAATAAAAATAAAAGCGGATTACTAATAAAAGGCACATAAGTTAGAACATGTATTGAAATCATATAAAAATTAAATACAACAGTCCGTGCTAGAACCACGAAATCCGGGAATGCCTAACACCTTCTCTCGGGTTAACAAAATTCCTTATCCGGATTTTTGGTTCGCGGACTGTTAACAGAGTCATATTTTCCTCGATTCGGGATTCAACCAGTGACTTGGGACACCATTAATCTCTCAAGTGGTGACTCTAAATAAATAATAATAAATCCCGTTCCGATTGTCTTTTAAGTGGAAAAACTCCTTTACGCCCTCGTGGGAGTAAGGTAAAAAGGAGGTGTGACAGCTCTGGCGACTCTGCTGGGGATAAGAAACCCAGAACTTTGGTTCAAGGTTTAAGAATTCGAGCTCGGAATAATTGTTGTATTTGTTTATATCTGATTTCCATACATGTTCATGATTAATTTGCTAAATGTTTACCGCTTTGATATTATTTGAATTGTATATAAACTGTGCCGAAAACCCTTCTCTTCTCACCTCCGGGGATGTGCTTACTGGTTGAGACTCCCTATTCTGTTAGGGTCAATACCTTGAAATTAGAAAGAGGCCGGACAAGTTACTAAGTCGGATGGCCTTTTAGTTCCCGGTACGTAGCCCCCTCCTCGACTCGAGTTGTCCGCTAGGGTACACAGTCTAGAACACATACCCAGGTTTTGAACCTAGAATAACTTGACTTCATGGCAGATCCCTAGTAGGAGCGTTTATTTTCATCACATGCATATGACTTAGGGGACTCAACACAGGGGTTGGGTCCGTCTAGGACAGGTAACCGGATATGATACGACCACTATGATGCATTTTACATGTTGCATTTATTTTTCTCGAGCCCGCATGCTGACCGGCTTTTGAACATCAAAAATTTTGTGAAATTGAGAAAAAGAGAAAAAGAGAAAAAGAGAAAAGGAGAGAAATAGCAGTGTAAAGAATTAATTGTTTAGTTTTAGAAAAATCAATGCTCAAATGCTGTCGAAACTCTGCCAAAATTTCGAAAAAAAAATGAAATGAAAAAAATAGAAATATTTTGTTTTTAATACTTTGTTTTACTAAAAGCAAAGAAAAAATATAAAAAGAGTCTTTATTTTTGGAAGTTGTTCGCAGAAAAAGAAAAAGAAAAAAAAGAGTCGTTATTTTGTCTTGTTTTCAAAAAAAAATAGAAAAGGAAAATAGTTTGTCTTGCCATGAAAAATAAAAATGAAAAAAAAAGTATTGCTTTTGCAAGTATTTTTGTTATTTGTTTTTGAAATGCTAAAAATAAAAAAAAATGAAAACCATCTTGTTTTAAAATAGTTCATTAATTTGTCTGAACTACGCTGGTTTGATTCTCACCGGATGTGAGATACCTAGGCAACCCTCATCGGGTCCAACCACCCCTTTTGCAAAAATAGCCAAAAAATATAAAATTGTAATTTTCATTATAAATAAGTCAGGTGATGCCATTCTTGTTTAAAATAAGCCAAATGTCCCTCAAAAGGACGCCGGAAGGCCCTTTTTGCAAGAACAGCCACCTTGAGTCATTTTCAAAATGGTTTGCGGGAACAACCTTAAAATCTCCTTTTCGGAAGTGCTGAAAGGCCGTATCTGCAAAATTGAGATGTGGATTCTCAACAAAAATTTTGCAAAAAATAGCCACTTTGTCAAAATAAGCCATTAGATGGCCAGTTGTTGTTAAAAAATAGTCTCAGTTGACATTGAAACCTTCTCACTCTTGCGGAAGCCTGTGGCGATGCTGAGTGATGCCCCACGGGCCCAAGGATGTGAAGTTTTGATGTACTCTTGATTCAGTTTTAATCATCGAGTTTTTAGTTGGAGTCGGCTTCTATAGTTTCCCTTCAAGAAAAATAAAATTTGAAAATCCCAAAAAATATCTCTTTATTTTTGCATTAATTTGCAAGAACTACGCTCGGTCTGATTCATGCGGGGTCCTGATACGTAGGCAATCCACATAGGATTCGACCATAACCAAAAAATAAAAAAGGTGGAAAACCACAAAAGGCAAAAAGAAAAGAAAATAGAGGAAAACCAAGAAAAAAGAAAAGAAAATCAATATGCTAAATACCCTAACGCTAACATGGTAGCTTTGTTTTGTCATTTCAGAAAGGTGGTTGGTTTGTGGTTTCCAAAGTGGTAATTCTTCTCGACAACAAAAGGCAATGGTAGAAAACAAAAGAACTAGGTCGGTTAATACTGGTGCTCGAAAACAGTTGGATGAACGGGATGATGGGTTGGTTGAGGAGGTGCAGATGTTAAGATTACACATGATAGACCTATATCAAGCCTGGATGACTGGGAAGGCACCACCCCCGCCACCACCAATGTTTCCTGTCATATCCACTACCCCCAACAATGAATACGGGAAGAGCCCTCGGGATGAGCTTCATACCGGAAATGAAAAGGTCACAGGAAAATTAGGGCGAGAGGAAATAGCCATAAAGCCAAAAGAACAATCCTTATAAACATGCCAGGAATGGGAGACCATGGTAACATGTCCTACAAAGAATCTTCTGTGTCCCCCGACATTCGCCTACCTGCGGGATTCAAAGTGCCAAAATTTAACTTGTACGATGGGAATGGAGATCCGGTAACTCACCTGAGTGTCTATTGCAATGAAATGAAAAGTGTTGGGGATAAAGATGATTTGTTAATGACATACTTCAGTAAGAGCTTGACTGGGGAAGCTTTAGAATGGCATAATTGTCAGGATGTTAGCAATTGGCTTACATTAAGTGACATGGCTCAAGGTTTTGTGCGACATTTTCAGTACAATAAAGACATTGTCCCAAATTGCTCCTCCCCATTTCAGAAGGAAAAGAAACCCAAGGGGAGTTTTAAGGATTT